>JAQGAU010000001.1:0-112446 GCA_034698045.1 Paramacrobiotus richtersi
TATTATGCGCTGGCATTATGCATTATGCGATATCGCTTATGCCTGCCATTATGCGTTATGCTATACATACCTAGCCCATCTAAGTAGAGGAAATCACTTACGCTTACTACTGCATCCCCGCGGCTATGCTACAACGTAAACACCTGGAATAAGCCTGTGTCGTTTCCTTAGCATATTTGAACGATTAAAACACAAATTAAGCTGTGTAGTTATGTTTCCCTAAATAAAATCAGCAAAAAATGAGAACAAATACTTCCTTTGTCGGTCCAAGATCTGCAGAATGCACAGGTGAAGCAGGCTGTTTTTAACCGCGATTTGAACTGGCAGTCTCATACAGATGCGTTGTTGATGAAGTGTAATAAAAGAATCATTTATATCGGCTCTCTTTTTCAAAAGAACGGTTATTCTTGTTTCATTCGCTCTTAATGTCGTTAGTTGATTACTGTTCTGTTATTGTCGAACCAAGAGCAAGTGGATTACGCGAAAGAGTCGAAAAGTGTCAGTGTTTATTTTTAAAAAGGCATGCCTCTGGGCAGCGATAAAACGGATTCCCGTGGATGGCTGTCCGTGATTCACTGGGATATTGTGGTAGATCAGGAGAGTCAAGCAATCACTTGTGCTTATATATAAGCTGCACTTCGGGATTATTCCTCTTGGAGTAATGTTTGTGTTGCGCTGTTTAGCTCTTGCTTGCCGCACGTTCATACGGCCGACCGGCTTGTACAGCATCCATTTCCATTGGTGGCAGGCTGGCAGCATCCACAACATGTATTGTCTGTTCCCACTGCACGATTGACTGCCTCATGGAACGAAGTGTAACTTTCAGTGCATACCGATCGCTAAACAATTTCCGGTAATGCATTAGACGGCATTCCTCGGATGGACCTAAACTGTACGGAAAAGCATATATTTTTGTTTGAAAATTATATAGAGTGCTCAAAAATTTTTGAAGGAAAGAACCACGAAAATCGTGCATGATGAAAAAGTTCTGGCATTTGCTCTCTAGTATCTACTGCTGGTTGGAACGTTTACGGCTAGAAGGTTTGATGTTTTGTTATATGATTTTGCAAAGGGCAGAATTTACTACAGCGTGGTTGTCAGGAAATTTCACAATTTGGACATCTGTGGCTGGGCTTCCACTAAATGAATGTTCCTCATCTTAACGTCTTGTTAATGTTACTTCTTGTTCACCACACTAACTTCACCTTGTGCCAACGTAAATGTATATTAAAGTAGCAAAAGAGGCAGGAAACCAAGCTATGGTATCAGAGGTAAAATTTTTTATTTTTTTTCTCAGCACTGCAGTACATTGCAAATTCCACAGTCACACTACATAACAATGTAAGAAAAATGCCGTATGCAGCTAAATAATTCCCATTGACTTGTAACTGATTTCCACATATATTTTTTATCGATTGCGCGCGATCTGCTTAAGACAATTATTTTTCCAGACAGTGAAAGATCATCCGTCAAGCCAAAACGTCATAATCGACCCGACGCCCTAAAAAAACATTTAACCTTTTACTACACTTACGCAGTGACTATTTTAGTCCAAGTGCCGTGGTTTTTATATTTACCTTGAGATAAGTCATTCCGCGCGGAAGAATCTGATACCCTGCGTCAGAAAGCAGCAGAGCCTCTGTTGCATAGCTTATGTGAATTCTTCCTGGTTTGCTGGAACAAGCCAGACTGGACGTAAGGTTTACGGAATCACCAAACCTGGAAACCAAATAATACATTGAGTCACTGCTTGAGAGCAACGTTTTCCATTTGATTTAACACTGTGCATCACGGTACTTACACAGAATAGCGTGGACGCGCGGTACCCACGACACCTGCTGCGCAAGCTCCTACAATGCAATGCGCGAGTTAATATTGTATTCCGTAATCCGTAATACAAAATGAACACTGGCAGTTTATTAGCGTACCGCTGTGAAGGCCCGCTTTCACCCGCAGTCCCTCTGTCATAAAAGCTTTCTCAAAGTCATCCCGCACTTCCAAAGCCAGAGCGGCCATAGTGTGAACATGCTCACCGGCATTTTCTACTGGAAGTCCGCTAACAACCTATTACAGAGTCGAGGTCGAGATTCTGTCGATAAGAGTAGAATGCACTGCATTTCTGCGTACCAAGCAGCTGTCTGTTACGGTTTCCGCTTTATAGCAATCATACGTAGCAAGGATACGGTCGAGCATGGAGAACATGGTATTGAGAAACAAGACAATTTCCAATGGTTTGGATTGGTTTTTTGTGATAAACTCATCAAATCCGGCCACGTGGATCCTGAGCAACGTAACCGAATGGAATATTTGAGGCTCGACCAGGTGACCAATTCGCAGCTGCACGAGAACGTACCTAAGTTTACAACATGCGCTATTCTATTATAACTCGAGTATGACCTTTATCGTGACCCTTGTTTTATCTTCTAAACATTCGATTAACCAGCTAAAATCATAACTTCATAGGTTTTTTTCGTCCTGCTACATAGCCTAATTCTTACGTTTTCGTGTATCTTACACTATCGTAGTATGTAATATAACATAATCACTGCAGTTTCCTTCGAAATTAGTTGCCAAGTTTACCGCGGTAGCATCTGTCCTAGCAGCGAATCACACTTCTCCATTTCTTGCTTCAGTATATGTGTTCGTACGATAACAGCATTTTCCAGTTGAACAGCGTAGTCTTCTAAGCGTCTAACCAATCCGTCCATGATTCTTCCGGGGACTCCGACTATTCGACCAATTTCCACTTTTACCTGCCAGATGTTCAATCTGTCGGCTGGGTGGGCGTTACGGCACGCATGCAAAAGCGTCGATAAAACTGGTACGGCGCTGGGAGGAATGCCATGCTTTGCAGACTGTGCAAAGTCTATCAGTTTCTCGTCTACAAGAGAAAGCATCGTTTAGTCAACTGAAGATTATAACGTAAGGAAAAGGTCAGTTCCAACAGCTGAAAAAATCGTATTCCAAGGTTAACCAAAGGTCGTTTTTGAGGACAGGTTTCGCCGGCAGAACAACCATCAAGAAAGGTGTTCAAACCTAGTCTGTTACATAATCTAGCAACATTCGTTATTTCTTCTGGATAAAAACTTTTCAACAACAACAAAAACAAATTTTCTGATGTTGGAAGTTAGCTTTCAGTGCCTTTCCCAATCCCGTGCATTAATATGCTAAAATTACACAACAACAATGACGAAAAAACTGTCAGAGAACAACACTCAAAATGCTTGAACTACTGTACCTCTTATATCTTCTTTGTGATCCTGGAGGATATAACTTATCAATCCTGCCACGGCATACACATCGGCCGATGGTTCAGCACGCGGCGCAATGGAAGCAAACGTCGCACTTTCGATGAGGTCAATTCGCAGTTCCGGTGCGACCCATGAGTTGTCCAGAGATTGTCCAATAGCTTCGAAATTCTTGGGATTGATCAGCTCCACTTGCAGCTCGCTTAAGGCATCGTACAACCCAACCTCATTAATCTTCAGAACCAGGCGGCTGTCTATTAAGCACTTGGACGGTCGGAGATGGCCATGGCGACGAATAATGGTCCGATGGATCGCCGAAACACCCTATGCAAACTGCTAAGTAATTTCAATTTTATCTGAATGTATCTAGTTTTTTTTATAAAAAGTATATAACAATGTATTCTGCCTGATTTAGATATGATTAGCAGCGACATACAGTATAAGTGTTATGCAACATTTTTGCAGAAAGATTTGTATGTATGTATATGATTTTGAATCTACAGTATGTAGTTTTATTCTGCGTCCGCCATAAAAAAGCCGATATCGCACAGCTCATTACAAATTAACAAGGCATGTCATACACACCTCCACGATATCAGCAATCAACGAACACTTCAGTCCCCAATCCAGCGATATTTCTTCTATCAAATCACCCAGATTTCCTCGTTGGCATAAAGCTGTTAGGTACGTTAAACGAATAGGTCCAAGTCCGATGCCGATCAGTGGATTTATATTCGGACACCGAAACGCTAAGGACCGAATCTAAAACATCGCTTCTAAAATAAACAGCTGAATAGTTCTGTCAGTCTTCTGCACCCATCTACCTCCGATAATAAAACGCGGAACTCAGGTCTGACGTTAATTGCACCATGAGGAGAATGTAACACCACGGTCCGTCGACTAATTTGCACCACTTTGGCCCAGACCGGCCTTCCGCGATAGTTCATTGGGGCGTTTATCAGTACGTTGGATTTGTATGAGAACGGATGACTTCGCCCAGAAATCTATGCATCAGAAATACAATAGCGAAGCAACTTTAATTGCTGATTTTCGGTACATCGTAAATTCAAGTATGTATACTTCGCTGCTGCCAGATTCCACCGCTCGACTTAGATAATGCAAATCAACCATCCACCAGTTCTCGTCAACAGTCTGCTTCCGCATTCGTCTGGTACAAAATAATATAGGAACGTATTCCACTTTGCTACTTTATGATTAGTGCGTTATCATTCATTCTTTTTAAGTACGTACAAAAACGCCGGGAAGGTGCAAGAAAGAACGAGAGCAGCGAGAATTATCCCACAAACGATCCCACCCAACGTGGAACTGCCTGTTACAAATGAGACATTGTGAAACTGTTTTATATGATACAGATACCACTGAATATCTTACTCATTTTTAAGCATGCCGGTTTGTCCTTTTTGTACCCGCACGACGGTTCATTCGGTGGAGGCAGATTTTCCGGCGTTCCCCAGTTAATAGTAAAATTCAAGTTCTGCTGAAGCGTCTGTGTTGAACTATCGAAGTATTGCACTTTCTGTAATATTACGTTGTTAATTACTTTCTTTTGCAGCACATACCAATATTATGTCTCCTTTAGTTCGGGCATAAAATCCAGTTTGCATCTGACAGTGTTTGAGAAAGTCTCTATCTTACCTCATATCTTTGTAATTCCGGTTGGAAATTGTATAGACAGATGTTATTTTGTCGTTCTCCGTCTTTATCGATGTACACGCTCCCCACAGCAGGGAAACTGAACGTGCGATTCTGCATGGACTGCGCCATTCTCGTTCCGTCATGAGGATCGTATCCCGCACTGACTGCTTCGCTTAGCGTCTATCGAGCACGTCTAGTCATGTTAAACAATGCCACTAGAATCACATGAAGAAACTGTTTCTTCTTACCTGAGCGTATAGTAATAAAGACGTATATGCAGTAATCCCAAATTCACTAATCTGGGACAAAATTTAACGCCTATTATCTATTGTTTTTTATAATGATATTGAGCACCATACTATTTTTTACCTCTTCATCATTGCGAAACGTAGCGTTATACACCTTCATACTCCGCTCTTTCGTCATTCGCTTTAGCTTAATTACTTCCATGTCGTCGTGTTCGTAGCAAATCGAGATGATGAACAATGGTTGCCAGTTCGTGACAACAACCTTCACAAGGTGACACATAGATTAAACTGACGACTACTGTCATTTAAGTTTAGCTCTTTAACAAGAAAGGGTCAGTTACCTCAATGCTGCTGTGGGGAAATCTCTGAGACAACAGACTTGCGTCACTTTCTGGATAGTCAAGATAGATCTGAACCTACAAAAATGGTCGCCAAAACAGGAAAACATCCAAATATTACAAAAAATTAATAATCAGGTTCGAGTTGTTGTCGCATACGTAATCTTCACTGGCCTCGCCGGCTTCCGTAAATGCCACCTTTTGAATTTAATGACAATGTTAGTGGAGTACTATCGTTTTTCTAAACAAGCGCGTCACAAGTTTACCCGAAACATTTCCGCAGTATTAGCTGGAATCGCAAAGATGACCACTGCAACAAACCAGATCAATCACCGGTACGTTGCAAGCTTCTCACAGCGTGGGATTCACCTTACCCCGAGCGACGATAGAAAGGTCACTTATAATTGGCCTGAAATCAATGTTTTCCCTGGTATCCACAGGGAACGCATGCACTTCTACGTGTCCAGAAGTTTCCCGCATATATCGGCGTATCTCTCCCGCAACCAAGAGATGGAACAATGTGACGCGGGAACCATCGTAGATAATGGCAATGCTGGTCCAGTTATAGGCTGCGGTCAACTGGCCAATCATTACACCATAAATTTCATATTGGGACGGTCCGAGAGCGATGGCTGTTGGGTAGGTTGTTCGATTTCGCAGATTGGAAAAGGTTGTTCCTCTGAATCCAAATCACTTATCGAAATATTAAACATATCCTCCTGTTATTGTATGGATAACTTACGTATTGACTGTCAACACATTCCACTCTGCATAAAGAAAAACAACCCTGACACGGATGCGCATATGCACAATCTCGGAGTTTAACAAACCTCGTCCAAAATCTGTTAATGTTGTGGATGCATCACACCCTAAAAAGCAAAATGTTTTGCGGTTGGTTGGCAATATGTATACATACATTACAGCTCTTATAGAAATCTGACCAATTTGTAAAAAGTATTTAGGAAAAAATTCCGGTTTACACGTTTTGAAACAGCACACATAACTTTCACTACAAGCGTTTCTTTCAGTAAAATCTGTTGCTCAAGAAACTCAAGTATGTACAGTACAAACCTGGATAAAACACAGCTACAACGTCTGACCCCTCCTCCACAATATCGTAATACCTTTCCACAACTTCGTGAACATTTGCCGGCATATCAGGACATTGCATAACAGACATGGAAGAAACAAACTCCAGTTCAAAGTTCAGTACTCCCACAAAATCCGTATTAACGATTTCTGCAGCTAGCTCGAAGCCAGGCGCCGTATACGCTAAACACGGCAAATCTGGCGGCTTCCACATTCCGTATACCATAATGGTTACGTTCAAGACACCCTTTACATCAATTAAAGAACTGCATAGAATTAGCAACGTAAGACACTGCGGTGTTAACATCATGCTCGATACGCAGCCGATCGCGGTAAGAGTGAACAGCTGACAGTGTTTTTGCATCGTCTCTGACAATTCTTTCAGGGTGGATGTCTTATTTAAGGCTCAGCAGATTAATTATTTGCTTCAAGAAGCTCGCATCTATTGATTAGATCACGGACAGTTTACTGGTGGGTATATTGTATCTCGTCGAAGCGAGACGTTTCTTGCATACTGCAGATGCGACAGCTGGATAATCGTGAGCTTTTCCGTTAATGCTTGCTTCTGGTCAGTTATATAGGCGAAAAAAGCATATTTCTTTATTTTTCACGTTTTTAAGACTGTTGCGGAAGCATAACGCAACTGTAGTGCATAATGGAAAGAAATCAAAGAACTGCCATAACCGATAATAAGAACATGTGCATTCGCCTTAAAAACATTACTAGATGCTAAAAACGTTTAATATCTTTTGAAGCAATGGAAAACACCAAGTTTACGATATCCCGTCCGTAGAAGCATAATGGTTACCCTTCAAGCCAAAAGGTCATTATCGATCCAACACCCTGATCCACATTCATGGTTCAATATTAAATTTTATTGAACAACTAAGAAATGTTTTACCTTGAGGTAGATCCTGCCGCATTGATGGATTTTGTAATCTGAATCAATACTTAACAACGCCTTCGTTGCATAACTAATCTGAATTTTCCCTGGTTTGCTTGAACAGGCTAACCTGGAGGTGACATTCACCGAGTCACCGAATCTACGAAAGAATGTTCAAAAAAACAGGATCTGTAAAGGAATGGACAATCGGACACCAGCAGTTTATAGTTTCACTTACATACAGTAACGTGGTCGAGCGGTGCCTACAACGCCGGCTGCGCAAGGTCCTGCAATGCGGAAATCCAGAGTAACCGCAGTCTGTCAGACCAAGCAACAAACCGTCAGTACGTACCACTATGAAGACCCGCTTGAATACGCAGACCCTCTCCAGCGAAACCCTTTTCAAAATCGTTTCGCATGTCCAGAGCCAAACTGCCAATCATGTAAACATGTTCTCCATCGTTTTCAATAGGAAGTCCACTGACAACCTATATTTGAAGTTTTAACGACACAATGATCAATCATCAATGTGGAAGTTCACTGCGTCGCGTACCAAACAGCTGTCTGTTATAGTTTCAACTTTGTAGCAGTCATATCTACCCAGGATCCTGTCGAACATTGTGAACATGCCGTTAAGAAACATAACAATCTCCAGTGGACGGGACTGGCACTTTATCACAAATTCGTCAAACCCGGCCACGTGTGTCATGAGGATTGTAACCAAATGGAACATTTGAGCCTGTACTTGGTGACCGATTCGCAACTGCACGAGAACGTACCTAAATTTCAAAATGTACTGGTTTATTAGCATTCTACTAATTTTTTCGGCATATAAAAAAAAATTCACTATAGTTCGTTTTATTATGGAACTTTCATTTCATTTTTGTTTTTGAGCTTAATTAGCAGGTTCTGTATGCTACAAGTCTGGATCCATGTCTACAATTATGATAATGGGATGCTGTAGTTTCTGTCTGATGCGCAAACGTACCGTGGTAGCATCTCTCCTAACAGCAAATCACATCTTTCCATTTCCTGCTTTAGTGTCAGGGTTCGTATCGCAACCGCATTTTCTAGTTGAACCGCGTACTCTTCTAAGCGTCTAACCAGTCCGTCCAGCAGTTTTCCAGGGCTTCCGATTATGCGACTGATTTCTCCTTTTACTTGGCAGATGCTTGGCCGCTCCCATGGATTCACGTAACGGCATTCATATAGGAGTTTTGATAGTACGGGTACGCCATTGGGTGGAAAGCCGTGCTTGCTTGATAGCGCAATGTCAACCAATCTATCGTCTGGAACAAAAAGCACTAGTTCCAGTGATCATGCTGCAACGAAAGGTAATTTCATTGAACTTCTTTTCCGCTACAAAAGAGAAGCCGAACGAACTGTTCAAAAACAACAAAGTAAACATCGTGTTACACAGGGAACGAGAGAAGGCATCGTTATTGTAGATCTGCGTTTAATGACGGAACCTGAGTTTCCCGGTAAGTGGGTCATAAGGTCACGCTGGCTTTTGGTGTCTCTGTGTCTGGAGAGTTTTTGCACACAAAAAGTGTGAAGCTGTTGCCTTCGAACGGAATTCCTGCGCCCCAAAAGAGGTCTTTATCCGAAAGTAAATGCTTAAATGGGCATTACGGGCTTTGCATCTTTCGATTATGGCTTTTTCCACCGCACAGTAAAAGTGTAAAAAAAGTAGAGAAGCCATTTATCAAATTTTTTGATCTGTTCATCACCGAAATGCGGTCGAAGATTGGTATGACCTCTTAACGGATTCTTTCTATTTTCCTTTGACTGTGAGGTAAATTTTATCATTCTGCGCAGCGGTGACGAACTGCATCTGCGCTGCAGTTGGCCTCCCGGTAATCAGTCGCTAATCTGAAATGACCCTACTGGGATGTGCAAAATATTAAAAAGTCTTATTGGGACAACCACTTATTGAAGATTACATCCATTGATACAACTACCGATCACTATGCAGAAGCTTCTCCCCGGTAAACGGAATGGTCTCAATAGAACGTTTTGGTGCTTCACGGTCCCATGTAAGTTCGCAATTGTGCGGTACGCAAAACTTCTGTCGGCTGAACAAGCGCACCAGTATTTTCAGCCTGTAGCACCGAGTTTCGAAGGCAATATCTCTATTCAGGCCAGAACGAACAGTATTTAAAGGTTAAAATTCGGCATTTGTTGTGCTGGACATTGATTAGGCGAAGCAGAAGACTCACAGCGAAACAAGCACCAAAAACTCATGTATACCTTTTTCGTGCTTGTGATCTTGCAGGAGATAATTAATCAGTCCTCCCACCGCATACACATCGGCTGGCGGTCCGGCTCGCAGTGTAATGGAGCCAAATGTCGTATTTTCAGTTAAACCACTTCGCAGTTCTGGTGCTACCCATGCATTACGCAAATATTGTCCAATAGTTTCACAATTCTTGGGGTTAACGAGCTCGACGTGCAGTTCGCGTAGGATATCGTACGCTCCAACTTCAGTGATCTTAAGAACCATTCGGCTGTCTATCAAGCATTTGGACGGGCAAAGATGGCCGTGGCGACGAATCCTGGTGCGATGGATCGCCAAAACACCCTGTTCCAATTAGTTAGCAATTAGCTTGCAAAGACGAAGGCCAAAGTACGAACCTCCACAATGTCAGCAATCAGAGAACACTTCAGTCCCCAGTCCAACGATATTTCCTCAATCAAGTCGTCCAAGCTTCCTCGTCGACAGAAGGTTGTCAGGTACGTTAAACGACCAGGTCCAAGTCCGATACCAACAAGCGGATTAATGTTCGGGCACCGAAATGCCAAGGACCGAATCTAAAATTTCCTTTATGAACGCGGTGTTATCATAGTCAGTGCATTGTAACCATTTACTTCGGCTAATAAAACACGCAGTTCGGCTCTGACGGTAGCGCCTCCATGGGGTAAGTTCAATACTGCGGTGCGTCGACTAATTTGAACGACCTTTGCCCAAACCGGCGTTCCGCGGTAGTTCACTGGAGCGTTGATCAATACATTGGATCTGTATGAGTAAGGATGATTTTCTCCAGAAATCTGGGAAGCAATCGGAATGAACACAGTGCTCCTTTTTCTTAGCTTCGCTGCTGTACCTCGCTACCGCCGGGTTCGAAAGGTCGACTCAAGTAATGCAGGTCCACCATCCACCAGTTGTCATCGACTGTATTCTTTTGCACACGTCTGAAGCAAATTTACGTCTGTATTTTTGCAATCGAATTATGTTGGTAAATTTCGAATACTTGTACGCACTTGAAAGCGAGTGCGGTGCAGAAAAGAAGTAGAACAACGAGAATTACTCCTGAAACAATGCCGCCTAGTGTGGAATTGCCTAAACACGTGACAGATATTTACCTGAAAGGCTGAAACTGAACTGCACGTAATATAGAAAAGACACAGTTATACACTCACCGATTCTAGAACATGGTGGTTTATTCTTCCTAAAGCCGCATTTCGGCTCGCTTAGAGGAGGTAGATTCACTGGTGTTCCCCAGTTGATAAAAGTGTTTGGAACGTCGTACAGTGTTCGTACCGCACTATCGAAATACTGCACTCTCTACAAAACCAACCGCAGTTCACAATCGAAGCCACCATACCGAAAAATAGTTCTTTTGTTTCGGAACGCATTTGTTCCATATTCCGTATTCGTGCCGTATGATGGCCCGTATCTAGTGCAGCTGCAACATCATTAAGTTTAATTTACCTCGAATCGTTGCAGCTCTGGCTTGAAATTGTACAGGCAGATGGTATTTTGTCTCTCTCCGTCTTTGTCAATGTACAGGCTGCCAACAGTAGGGATGGAAAATGTACGGTTCAGCATGAGTCCGGCTACCAGCGTCCCGTCATGTGGATCATGCTTCCCGTAGACTGTTTCATTTAGCGCCTACTAAACACGTGCAAGCACTTCTGTACAGACGATACAGGAGAGAATGTCTCACCTCGGCATAAAGCAGCAGCGACGTGTACGCCGTGACTGCAAATTCACTTGACTGAAAAGAAATACTGCTCCACCAAAATACGGTGCTCGCGAATATCAAGTAAAGTTTGATATCTATCCATATATCGAGAACGGCTTATTCCATGACCTTTTCTACATCTAGTTACGATACCATGTGTACGCACCGGGAACGCGCACCACTTATGAAACAAGCCAACCTTATTGCCTCTTTAACGTTACTGATTACATTGGACTCCAGTAGGCCATAGTTGCACATCCTTCACTTGTAATAGCGGTTAAAACGACCCGCTCAGTTGACAAGTTACGTACCTGTCCGCCGTTGCGAAAGGTAGCATTATACACGGTCATAGTCCGTTCTTTCATCGTCCGTTTCAGTTTATTTATTTCCACATCGTCGTGCTGGAAGCAAATCGATATGATGAGCACCGATTGCCAGAGCGTTGTTAGCACCTGCTAATGGACGTTAGTAAGCTTTAGAAAGTCTGGATGCAGGAAAGGTCACTTTACACTGGTGGTGTTCATAGAGTAGCTTTGCGACAACGGACTTCCAATCAGTTCAGAAAAATCGATATAAATCTGAACCTGAACCATAATTATAATGTTAGAGTTAGACAAAATCAGTTAATCCTACATTGTTTCGCTCGTCCTACATATTCTTCTCTGGGTTCTCCGGAGGCCAAGAACGCCACCTTCAAAATACCAAGACCTAGTTTGTCGTTTGACAACATGAAAATAATGATCTACCAGGAAACTTTGCGTAGAATTGACGGGCATGGACAACAGTATCACTGTAGCAAATAATCAGAAGTACGTAGGTTGTGACCGAACCATCAGAACGTATGACAAGGAAATTGCCTTACCCCGAGTAAACATGGAGATTTCCGTTATAGTTAGTTGAAAATCAACATTTTCCCTTATATCTACCGGAAACGCGTGCACATCGACGAATTCGTGGTATCGTCGCATATACCGCCGGATTTCTTGTGCAACAAGTAGGTTGAAGGGTATGGCACCCGAGACATCGTAAACAATGGCTATGCTCGTCCAGTTATAGGCTGCGGTCAACTGCCGAATCATTACTCCGTAGATTTCGTACTGATGTGGTCCGATCGCGATAGTTGTGGGGTATGTTGTTCGGTTGCGTAAAGTCGAAAAGGTCGTTCCGCTAACCAGCAGTTTTAGTCGAAGCATCTTAACTTTCGGACTGTTCAGTTTTTGTACAGCTACTTACGTGTTAACGGTGAGAATGTTCCATTCTGGAGGAAAGGCTTATCAAAATGGCAAGCCACAAAAATCTTTTAAAATTCGACAAACCTCGTCCAAAATCCGCAATTGTTGTGGAAGAATCGCAGCCTGTAAAGTTTAGATGCTTGAAAGTGTTATCCGTCAAATCAACCATTGTGTGGCTGTAGAAGTATTACAGAAAACTGTTTTTAGCGTTGTTATAGAAGATGGATTTCAGAATCTCCACTTTCAACGTTCTCCATTTCCCATGTGCTGAACTTTTTTTGAACCTTCTAAACAATGCTTTTCTGCATCTTGTTATGTTGTACCGACGGCTTCGAACTTAATGCGAACTAGATTAACATACCTGGGTAGAAGACAGCCAGAGTATGTGTATCCTCAGCCGTTCTCTTTAGATCGTAGTACTTCTCCGCAATTTGATAGTAATTGGCCGATAAATCGGCACAGTTGATAACCGACCTGGAAGACACGAACTGAAGTTGAAAGTGTAGTACATCTGCATACTTTTCGTTGACTAATGCCGTGGCCAGCTCAAAACCGGGCGCCGTGTAAGCCAGACACTGCAAAAATGGTGGCTTCCACATTCCATATATCATAAGGGTGACATTGGACACTCCATCAACAACAATGGGAATCACATGCAGAATAAATACCCATAGAAATTGTGGCGTTAGCATCATGTTCGTTGCATAAGTGAAGAAGGGATAGCACTGCTGCACTTCACTTAGGAATTATGTTTACCAATGTGGTGTTATGAAAGGTTAAGGAGATTCGTTAATTTTTGAGGAGCTGGAATGCTGTTGGATGGTATTGCTTAGGTCACGAACGGCGCGCCGTTTTGTCTCGCCAGATCTTAGAATGAGATCATCGTATACTTTAGGGGCGCTTTCACATTAGTGTTTGGTATAGTAATGATTAAGTCTTAGCAACCTTTCGAGAATCTCCCAGTGTCACATGTTGATCTGTTAGTATCAGTTATCGATCGTAATTAGGACAACAATTTGTTTAATAAATTAAGATTCGCGTGAACACGGACAACAATCATGTTCATTATTACGCACCTACGCACATTTTACGCAAACAAATGCCTAATTTGGTTACTGAGAACAACAGCCAGTATACGATGCTTCTCTGGTTCTTATTTCCTGTTCTCATTATTTTTCATGATAAATTGCCTCGGGCTGGCTCTCATCATGAGCTAAGACACTGGGAAGCTAAAGAGCAAATTTCTCAACACATTAATCATATCAAAAGGATTCGATATGATGACATCAAATTTCTCGTTACCAGAATCATTACAATTACTCTCTGAACACTTCGCTGATGGTGTGAAAACTTTTGGTGAGAAAAAGTTGTTCTACACCTTAACATCGTAAGAATGACGGTGTTAACACTGCGTTGTGTCGCACCACTGATTTTCGTCTGCCATCTGAAAGTCGCGATCGCTGTTGTAAACGTAACAATACTAGTACACGGGATGTGGAAGCCACCGTATCTGCAAGCGTTGCCTTTTACTGCCCCTGGATTCGAGATGGCGGCGTCGGTTGTTAACGAGAAATATAAAGACAAACTGAACTTCCAGTTGATCTTCGTGTCGTCGCAGTCTGTCTTGCAGTGTCCTGATATTTCAGCGAGCTATTACGAGGTCGCTAAGCGGTATTACAACATGATAAACGACGAGTTCCGAGTTTTGTCTGTGTTTTACCCAGGTACACTACAGAATATCAATGAATGTCTTTTCCCGATTTTTTGAAGCGTTATACCAGGCAAGAATCTCTGCTGTATATGATGAAAATAAAGTGCAGTTTAGGCTGCGATCCTTCCACAACACTGGCAGACTTTGGACGAGGTATGTGAAACTTCCATCATCTGTTGCAAACAGTTCTTCAACTTCGCGGTCATGTTCCCTAACAGAATGGAACCTGTTAACGGTCAACACGTAAGTATCGAAAAGTCAACGCTCTAAATTACTTAAACCTGTATTCGTCTATTCGACTGTTTAGCTGCGTGTATTAGCGCAAGTTAAGTACATACTTCAATAGATTGAATGAATCTCGATGATGCACAATGTAGAATTTTTTGAAACTTTGCCAACGAAGAAGCAACACACCCACTGGCACTAATAAAGAATTCCAAGATGCAGATCCTTCTGATTGTCTGTAGCGATTCTCTTCGACAGGGGTCCCACATTTTCCAACTTGCGAAACCGGGACACCTACCCAACGGCTATCGCACTTGGAGCATCGCAGTACGAAATTTACGGTGTAATGGTTGGTCAGCTGACCACATCCTACAACTGGACGAGTATTGCTATTTTATATGACATTTCCGGAACGACTGTCTTTCACCGTTTGGTTGGCCAAGAGGTGTTGAATTATATGCGCAAAAACTACGAATTTATCGCTGTCCATACGTTTCCTGTTGACACCAGGGACAACGTTGATTTCCAGCCAATTATCGGAGAAATCTCGATGCTCACGCGGGGTAGGTTAATTCTAGATGATTATGATCACGCAACCTTAATGATTTGTTTGTTTCAGTCGTCTTCGTGGCAATGCCGTCTAATGTTACGCAATTATTTCTGGTACGGTATCAGCATGTCATCAGCAGAGCCATACGTCATTTACCGCATCAGTTTCACATTCTAGTGTTTTTTTTTGTACAGCTCACGTTTAACGAATCCCGTGAAAACAAAGAAGAATATGTATGTCCGACACCGTCTATAGAAAGAACTTAAAAATTTCTTAATATGGTTCGCTATGCTCATTTCAGGTTCACATTCAGATTGATTTCTCTGGAAGTCCTGGAAATATGCTTGATTATAACTTTACAGCCAGAAAGGCCGACGTAAGTGCTACATATGCAGGATTCTTGTGTTTACACGAAGCCTGTGTTTTAGGTTGCTTCGGCTCTTTGGCAATCCATTTTCATTGTGGCTGTCTGTTTTGAACACGATGAAACTGAAATAGTGGGACTTATGCGAAAACTAAAGGAACGCGCTGTTTCTTCGTACAACGCCACATTCCGTCCCAACAACGGGGTAAAAAACCGTATTGCTATAGTACGTTTACGGAATGAACATTTTTGTGACAATTTGTCTGTTAAATATTAGCCTAGTGAACATGTGATCACGGCATACACGTCGATACTGCTGTACGCCCAAGTAAGAAAAATCGAAACTTTCTTAAGTAACATCAGAAAAAGGCTCTTGATAGATCCTGAACGAAACCATAACGGCAGGACATGATCCGGGCAATGGGAAGCTCGCCGCTGAATCCATGCTGAACCGGACATTCAGCTTTCCTGTTGTGGGCAGCGTCTACGTTGACCAACAGGGTGAACGACAAAACACCATCTGTCTGTACAATTTCCGACCCGAACTGCAAAGATTTGAGGTATCCATTGGGTCCCGGTTTGGACTAAAAGACTTTTTATACTATGTTTTGCTTTAGAGGGTTCGGTACTTCGATAGCGCCGCACAGATATTTCGATCCGTTACCAATGTAACGATTCAATGGAAGACTAAAGACAATCTACCGCCGGCCGATGAGCCAGTGTGTGGTTTCAGAAAGGACAAACCGCCTTGCGTGACAATAGGTACACACTTCTTGCGTAGAAACGAAGCTTCACCAGCCGTGATAAATTCATCGTACGTTGGTTTCAGGTTCTGCCGCATTGGCTGGAATTGTTTCCGGAATACTTGTCGTGTTTCTCGGTCTATTTTTTGCCGTGTGCACATTCTTGTACGTCCCTGCAAATTACCCAGTACTAATACACCGACAATGATTAGTTTGGCTTGTTTAGGCGCCTACAGAAGCTACCAATCGATAAAGACTGGTGGATAGTGGATCTACATCATTTGAAGCGAGCAACAGAATTCAACAGCACCAGAGTACATGCAGGGAATAAGTATAACATGCATCAGCCAATCACTGTTTTTCTGTATTGCGATAGATATCCAAGTGTAGCCATCGTTATTCCTATCAATCAAAGCTCCTAACCCACGCTCCAGTGACTTACCGAGGCGTGCCCGCGTGGGTCAAGGTTGTACAAATTAGTCAACTGGCGTTATCACCAGGAAATCAAGGGGCGGTCCATGTCACTAAAGAATTTCGTTCTCTGCTCACCGAGGTAACTCAACCTTTTTGGCTGAAGTTTTGTAGGTAAAGATCGCAATTTTTTCAGATCCGGACATTACAGCAAAGATGCGTGAATATCAATCAGTTGGTCGGAATCGCGCTCGAACCAGTCCGGCTTACATACCTAAGTGCTTTTTGCCAACGAGGAAATTTGCACGAACTGATCGAAGAAGTGTCGCTAGACTGGGGACTGAAGTGCTCCTTAATTTCTGATATTATCGAAGTTCGTTTAGGCCTTAAACCGGCAAGTTTTCTATTCTTCAACAAAAAATCCATATAGGGTGTTTCGGAGATTCATCGCACGAGCATTCGTCGGCATGGCCATCTTCGCCCATCCAAATGTCTGATAGATCGACGGCTAGTGCTAAAAATTAGCGAAGTCGGATTCTATGATATCCTTAAGGAGCTACAAGTGGAAGCGACAAATTCCAAGAATGTTACGTTTACTGACTACTCCCTGCACAGTGCATGGATGGCGCCGGAACTGCGAATGGGACTAAATGAAAGTGCGACGTATTCCCATGTGGCCCTGCAAGCACGGCCGTCGGCTGATGTGTATGCCTTGGGTGGACTGATAAATTACGTGTTACAGGATCATAAACCTGAGGAAGGTGCGCCGTTGGTAGCAGAATCAATATTGCAAGACAATATACATAGTAGAGGCGTCGGAATAAAGAGATCTTTTAATTCAATAAGTCAATTCGATTTAATTTGTTCGTCTATCAGTGTTTATTCTTTGGCACTAAAGACTTACCAGAGTTTGCGTGATCAGGTGGACATATTATTACATTGTTACAGATGATGAACTGCAAGATTTTGCATATGCCAATAAATCTGGCATTCCGCCTAGAGCGATACCTGTGCTCACTTCCCTTTTCAATGGGTGTCGAAGCGCACACCCGGAAGACAGGCCAAGTATCTGGCAAGTGAAAATGGAAATCAACAGAGTTATTGAAAACTCAGGAAACCTGTTGGAAAAGCTCCTGAAGCGTCTGGAAGAGTACGCCATCCAACTAGAGAGCGCCGTTAGCCTCCGGACACAGACGCTTAAACAAGAAATCGACAGATGTGATTCTCTTTTAGAAGAAATGCTTCCACGGTATGTTGGTCGTTAAAGAGAACGCATGCAAGAAGTTTGTTAAAGGAATAAAGTCAGACATATTTTTCGAAAATTTAGGTATGTCTTAGTACAGCTACGAATTGGTCATCTCGTGTACCCTCAACTTTTCCCGTCCGTTACGCTCCTCATAACCAACGTGGCCGGGTTTGACGAGTTCGTGATCAAGTCCCAGTCAAGCCCATTGGAGATTGTCGTATTTCTTAATGGAATGTTCACGCTCTTCGATCGGTCCGTCGTAAAATACGACTGCTATAAAGTGGAGACCATAACGGACTGTTGCTTGGTATGTTCCACACTGTATGCGGCAAAAACGACCTTGACCTTTGCTGGTCCGAAGAACTATCTGAAACCCACGAGAATGTTTCAGGTTGCCAGTGGCCTTCCCGTGGAAAACTCTGGTGAACACGTCAACATAATCGCCATGTTATCTCTTGAACTGCTGGAAGCATTTGAAAGGGCTTTTCGGCTTGACGGGCTCCGTTTGAAAGCTGGAATCCATACTGGTTTGTGTTGATTGTGTTTTTGGATGCTCACAGAATTAGCTGAATACACACTGACATATCGTATCAATTTTTAGGGCCATGTGCTGCCGGTGTTGTCGGCACAGCGCGACCACGTTATTGCGTGTATGTCAAAAGCATATCTGTCTGAAACGCTTTTGCGGTCAATGTGGCCGGATTGGTTAACCTGCATTAATTTTTTTCCTTGATTTTGGGTGCAGATTTGGCGATTCCGTGAATGTTACATCGAGGTTAGCGTACTCAAGCCAGCCAGGGAAAATCCATATAAGCCATGAAACGGAAACCCTGCTGGGGATTGACTCCGGGTTTAAAGTTGGTCCGCGCGGTATGACTTATCTGAAGGTAAACCAGTACATACCATATTAGTGATACCAATGCATAACTGCGTTTTGTTTTCAGGGAATTGGAGCGATCCGGACCTTCTGGCTCCATGCATAACTGTCCTTTGTCTATGTGCTGTCTGTTCTAGTGTATATGACGATCTCTATGACGGTGTTCTAACAAATCTTACAAACAAAAATGTACTGTCCTTACCCAGTTTAAAGAAAGCACAGAACGTGGCGAATGCACTGGAAAAAAATTATCAGGTGCACTACAAACCAAGCTAATGTTACTGTCGTTCAGGTTGCCTAAGGTTCATCGTTACATAAGCAGCAACACGAAGAAAACCTTATGGTACATACAAAGTCACGAATCCCAGTTACACGGGTATGTTACAAGTCACAGCGACGCTTTACGCACCTCCTTAGTAGAACAGACGCAGAGCTAAAGCTACCGAGAAGATATCTACATACAAACCAAGAGTTTACACCAGACAAAGAACACTGCACTCAAAAATACAGAATTTTAGAAACAGGAGCGCTTAAGCCAAGCCCGGCGATGCGAGGGGTCGTTGCGGTTTGTAGATCTGACAATATGTTAGGTCAGCTGGGCTCTGACGGCACCCCCACGGGACACATTATTCATTCCGGTCTTATTCTTTCCTGTAAGCCATTGAAAGCGATTTTAGCATTCATTCCGTTATCAAGGAAACAGCGATCGAGAAAATATTCCTTTCATCAACAACGCCCCAGCCGAACAAAATAATCATCTCCTAAGGTATGCCCCCCAGAAACCGACATATATTCCCGGTGTAATCCCTAATCAGAACCGTTTTGGTTAGGATTGTTGGAATAAGCATACGACAGCCGGCGAGAAGCCGATTTTTGTCGAACATTCTATTGATATGCTTTTTCCGGATAATCTGTTAGACACTGCTCGTGCTACGATGCGGCAACATGTCCTATGATCAGAAGACAATACCTATGGCGGTTATCACATAATCCTCTCATAAATGCGTACCAGAGGTAAACGCGCTTTTTATTCCTGTCTGGCGCGAAGGGATTAACTTGATACTATAGACTTGCACAAATGCGCGCATTATCAATAAATTTGATTCAAAGAAGGTGACCTTACATGATATTCTAAGAAAAGGACTAGCGCTAACCGTTAAGTTTGAAATCTTTCAATAGTGCAGCTAAAATTAGATGAATTATCAGCATCACATCGAACACAATCTAGCCGAACCTTGCA
This sequence comes from Paramacrobiotus richtersi, assembly GCA_034698045.1. NCBI lineage: Eukaryota > Metazoa > Tardigrada > Eutardigrada > Parachela > Macrobiotidae > Paramacrobiotus > Paramacrobiotus richtersi. The sequence goes on from JAQGAU010000001.1 coordinate 20,027, forward strand.
GACTGTAATAGTAATGTACACCGTACTGTAATTACACTGTAGTCGGTAAATTACTGTACTCTGTTATCGTCCTGTCAAAGGTGACTGATATACGGCAGTTCTGCATAGGCTTGGACTATAGCCACAGTGCATGTACTCTGTAAATTCTTACATCTTATAAGACGTAAGGATTTACATGCACTGTACAGCCTACAGCTTCGGACTTGGACAGACAGCTATCCACGACAGTAGTCGATTGGAGGATTTTCTCAAATCCGGAAGAAGAGCTTTGCATAAAAGGCGTTTCCTATACACATATTTCCCCGGCGGTTTCTCCCACTACACCGCGTGTTTTGTCTGCTTAAAATAATCGTCATAACAGACTAATAAAAGGACACTGGAGAACTTAACGATATTCCTGTCTTACCGATCTTCTCTCGCATTTATAATTAGTCGGGCGCAGAGGTAACGCTGTAACGTATCATAGTTTTAACAGAGTTAATGATTTGTTCTTCCGCCAAGTCGTAGCGGTTGATTACAGGGTTAGGTCTGCAGTGGTTGTTACTAATTAAAATAACAGATACAGCAACAGAGTCACCATGGAGCATATCAATCAGGCCGCGAAATGGATCTTGTCAATATTGGCTTTATTAATAACATACCCGACTGATCTGACGTCACGGGATGGTTTTTGCATCATCCGACCCATATACAGCTACTAGTAGATTAATGGAACTTACCGTCTTAAAAGATTAGGCGCCTAGAGCGTAGGAAAGCAATTAGTACACTAGTTGATTCATTCTTCTACTCCATCCGGTTGTCATCTTTGCTGCCCGTGTCGGATTACAATATACTCGAATATCGTGATTGTCACTGGAACTTATAAGGAGACACTTTGAAATTCCGTGCACCAGAAGGTCTTTTGATGGTTTTTCACTGCAGCCGTTATAAACGTGTCAAGAGGATAAAAATGACAGCACATTTTGTGACAAGTGCAGTGATTTCCTTGTGTTTGTTTTGCACACATTATGGTTATACAAATGCCGTTGACATCACCGTTGTGGTTTATGGAATGTGGATGCCTCCGTTGCTGCAGTCGCTGATATATACTGCCGCCGGGTTTGATTTAGGAGTTCGGGATGCTGTGAATATGCTCGGCGATAACATAACCATGACGGTGGATTACACTGCATCTAAAGATGTACTACAGTGTCCAGATATTTCGGCTAATTATTACCGGGTTGCGGAGCGCTATTACCGATTGCAGCAGGAACAAAACCAAGTTGTGGGCATTTTCTACGCAGGTTAGTACAAATCTGTACCGGAGATTCAGTAGTATCTGTAGAAGACCGGAATTCGTTCCTTTTCTATAATTTCTTTTTGAACTCTGAATTTGTGCTGTGCATGCAACAATCCACTTATGTCATGATATTTTGTAAAGCGGTCGCTGGACAATCTCTGCTGTACAAAGACGTCCTGCATGTGTTGCACTTTTGCAGGATGTGATTCTGCAGCAGCTTTGGCCGATTTTGGAAGAGGTTTGTTCGTCACTGCTGTAGAACGAAAAGCTTAGTTCTTGTATTTAATAAGAAGCGTGGTCGAATTATCTGTTTCCTTGCTGCAGAATGGAACATCTTCGCACTGTCAAGGTAGGTCGTGATCTTGTCTTAACCCTCGCCCCCTGATGGCGGTGTGCGAGACCGCTTTGGCTATTCAAAAAGCCAGTACAAATTCAGTTCAACTCCTTTCATCATGTCCTTACATGAATGCCTATAACTTTTTACGCTCTTCCATATGGCAACTACTGTTTTTCTGAAAAACAATGGCAGAGAGAGTTACGGAGGCGGTGTCCCACACCGCCCGAACCGGAAGCTGAATTCTGCGTATGCAAGATTTCCTAAGTGAATTTTTTACGGGAATTCGTGAAATGTACAAACATTCAGGGATAGTTTCTCTACCATGGGCAGCTCAAAGAGCCACTCGGGAAAATTTCTTGATTCGATTGTACTCACTTGACTGAAATGACAGAATTCAGCTGTTTTCTGTGGAAACACCGTCCACCATTGGCATGCCTGCCTCATGACAATGATTTAATTGAATCGAGCGGTGCATTTGTGGCGGATCCGTGAATTCTCATTGGCTTGGTTCCATACACCGCTCAAAATCTCGAAGTATAATTTTCTTGGAAGGGGGCGAGGGTTAAAACATTAGTTCCTTACAGCTGTCGTAGCTAGAGGACACAAGCAAGCATTATAATACTTACTTACTTTAGTAGTTGTGTGGAAACTGAAATAATACCGTAAATTATTGAACTATAATTATAGTTTCACTAGCAAAGTAATAATATATTATTTAAGTTCCCGCCCACCTTGTTTTGAAGAACAAAATATAATCGATTTTGGTAGGAATCAATCAGCTGATGGATAGGTGTGATCTTTGTCTAATTACGCTACTGTAGTCACACTACAATCCTGGAGTAATGATTTTCTGTTCTTGAATTTCAGCGAATGTTTATTCTGCGTTTGCTGAACGATCATACCATATTGTTTTAGCGGGACAACATTCTCCAATCTACGAGACCGCACGGTTTATCCCACAACGATCGCCTTCGGGCCGATGCAGTATGAGCTCTACGGCTTGGTAATTGGCCGATTTCTCCAGGCATACCACTGGTCCAGTGCGGCGCTCATCTACGACATCTCCGGCTTCACGGTGTATAACCTCCGGGTAGCGGAAGAGATCCTACGGTACTTCCGTAAATATTACGATCACATGGAGATGCACGCGTTTCCCGTGAATGCCAGTGATGTAATGGATTTCCCGAAAATTATCCGGGAGTTATCATCATTTAGCCGAGGTATCACTTACCAGTCCTAAATCCTAATTAGACGGCCAATTGCAACTGAACACACAATTCGATGAAAACCGTTTATTATTTTAGTTATTTTTCTTTCCTTACCGCCTGATCCCGCAAAGTTATTTTTGGTACGTGCGTGTTCGGTCATGTGTTCTACATATTGAAATTGGGAAGTTTCCGTAGAAAAATTTCGCTGCTTCCGGAGAACCGGCTGAGGAATACGTAAGCATATGCTATATCCTGTTACTAATTTCGTATGAAAGACACGGCATGAAATTTATAATTTTATATGGTTTCTATTACAGGTTCGGATTTACATCGATATTCCTGGAGCCGCCACTAGTCCCCTTGCAATGACGTATACAGATAATAAAAATGAGGTAATTCTAATTTAGACTATGTGGTTCAAAAATACCTAGTATATAATCCTGCAAATGTATTGATGATCACATGCTACAGGAAGCAAGACAGTTGTTTTCGCCCCTTCTTTTTCTGACTATCTGCTACGATCATGAAGAGCGAGACGTGGCTGATTTGAAGACACAAATGAAAGATCTGGCGATGCGCCGTTATAACGCGACGTTTCGTCCTGGTGGCGGGGTACGTCAATAGGTCACGTAGGTGCTCTTAAGATATGCTTATTGTTAGTAGAACGATTAATAGAAGCTTCTGTTGTTTAGCCGAGTGAACTCGTCATGACAGCATATACGTCGATGCTGCTGTACGGTCAAGTGAGTATACTGTATTAAAAGGGCCCAAAAAAAAGAAGCGTTATCAGTTTTTATTGTTGTATAGGTTGTACAAGAAACCATTCAAAACGGTGACAACCCACGAGATGGAACTCTCATTGCCCAAACCATACAAAACCGCACCTTTTCCTTCCCGAAAGTGGGCAGTGTCTACATTGATCAACACGGCGAGCGGCAAAACATCCTGTGCTTCTTTGCATTCCAAACAAACATCCAGACATTCGAGGTGGAAATTTTGAATCTCTTGCTGTTACTAGACAGTCGAAATCTGATTTAAGTGGAGGCTTTTCTTAGAAAGTGCTGTATTTTGACGGTGCGACGGCGATGCTGAGGAAGGTACCCAATGTCAGCATAAACTGGACCACGCCGAATAACATGCCACCCCCAAATAAGCCGATTTGTGGTTATCAACGGGATCTGCCACCCTGCAGAAAAGAAGGTGCGGTTGTGGGAATGAATTATGAGATACAGTCGATAATCTGCTTTGGTTCGTTCTTATGCAGGTTTATCACGCAATAGTATAATCGGGATGGTCATCGGTATCTTGGTTTCAACGGCCGTGGTGGTGGTTTATCTCGTTAGGTACACCCAAGAACTTACCATATCTAAAAGGACTAGTAAGGGATTGCGCAATCACGCGTGACGTCAGCGGTCTGCGCTACAGCTAAATATGCGGCCGTAGACTTTTATGTTGTGGCAATTTCTGTAACTTGGTTCCATTTTGTTAGAAGTGACACACTATAGCTCGAAAGATAGAGAAGAAAATTTGGTCAGTAGTTCAAACTACTAGTTTGAATTATTGGTTCGAAAGAATTAAGAGTTGTCATCGTTTCCAGTTAGCAGTCTACGAGAGGTCTCTGCAACGGTCTTGTAGGCTTCTATGTTACCTAAAGACGGCCATAACTTCTTCCTTTCGAACCAATGGATCAACTTTGTAGTTGGGACTGCTAGCCAAAGTTTTTTCTCTATCTTTCAAGCTATACGAGCTCGTAGTGTGTCACTTCTGAATGAAATGGAACCAAGTTACAAAAATCGCCCACAACATAGAGGTCTACGGGCGCATATTTAGCTGTAGCGTCGACCGGTGACGCCACACAGTCACATACCAGTCCTTTTAGATATAGTAAGTTCTTGGTACACCTTAATACGCAATCGTGTTATATCTTTCTAGCTCCATATCCTTGCATTTAGTTCCTTACTCCAGTAAAAACTAAACGTAGACAATTGTGTAGAACGGTACCGTTAATGCAATCGTTGTATACAAACACTTCGCCTTTTTTCAGACGAATGCGACAAATGCCTGTTGCCGATGGATGGTGGAAGATTGACACCGACTGTCTGACCAATGCAAGTCACTTTTTAAGCACAAAAAATCGATCATCAGAACCCCGGGCCGTGACGGTTTACAAAGGTACTCCGGTATGGAGCCAGAGTATACCAGTTGAGCAAAGGACAACCTTACTGTATGGTTCCACTGGCGAAATACCTGTTACGCCGGCTTTCAATCGAACCATGGTGGAGGTAGTGAAAGGTTCCAACCGCAATAAATTCTCGTAGCAAACTGCGAACTGTTTGTTTCAGCTTCGAACTCTGATCGACCGCTGCACGCACATCAACCCTCTCATCGGAATAGACTATCGTTTCTATCGCATCACATATTTCTATGAGTTCTGTTCCCGCGGAAGTTTGGTTGACCTGTTTCAAGATATCAGTTTGGACTGGAATTTGAGAAGTTCACTGATCGCGGATCTTGTCGAAGTTTGTTGATTGCTGTACTATTCATTACGTAGTGTGGTGTATAAAATGTCTGACCTTAAACAGGGCGTGGCCGCTATTCACCGATCCCATCTTCGAAGCCACGGTTACCTTCGCCCATCAAATTGCTTAGTCGACAAACACCTGGTTCTGAAAATTGGGGATGTTGGGTTGTGTAATACGTTAGCGGATTTACACTTGGATACCTTCAGCGAAGAAACGAAAAGCATGAAAGACTGGACTGCGCCTGAGCTGAGAGGCGGACTTCGTGAGAAAGTGGCGCAAGCTGATCCTGCAGCTGACATCTACATCGTTGGGGAACTGATCGGCTACATAACTCTTGATTACGTTAAAGGTCATCTTTTCTCAGCTCTCTCCAAAGCCTAGAACACATTCTATAAGAACATCGTTGCAGACCATCAGTCCATTTTGACGCATGATCCAGCAGATGTTGTGGATATTCCCTTCAATGCTCGGATAATACTGAGCAGTGTAATCGAACAATGTGAACACAATGACCCCACGCAGCGTCCAACCATTTACCAGATAAAGAAAACCATTGGCAAGGTTGTTGATCAGAGCGGACGGCTCATCGACAAGCTATTCCGGAGGCTGGAAGACTATGCTTATCAGTTGGAAAGCGCCGTAACCGTACGAACTCAAACTCTAAAGATGGAGATCGAGAAATGTGATACGCTGTTAGGAGAAGTATTGCCGAGGTAAGAATGTCGTGAAGCATTGCGAAACAAGCGAAACAAGACATCAGCCGCGTTTACCTGCACATGTTTTAAAAATGTTTCTGCCTTTTTAGTCAACAAAAGATGAAAGCAAATACATGGCTAAAAACAAGAGTAATATTTTTTAGGTACATCATAGTCCAGCTACGCGTCGGACGCATCGTGCAAGCGCAGGAATTCGCTTCGGCGACGCTTTTGTTCACCGGTGTGTCGGGATTCGATGAACTTGTCCGTACTTGCCAAGATACCCCGTTAGATATCGTGAATTTTTTGGGACTTATGTTCAGCGTCTTCGATCGGGTTATAAGCAAATATGACTGCTACAAAGTGGAAACGATCACTGATACTTGCCTGGTTCGTGAATTCTTGGATTAATGCCCTTAAAAATCGCTAACCCGTTATGAATTAGGTGGCAAGCGGTGTACCAATTCCGAATAACGGTGACCACGTATTTATCGTTGGAAAGCTTTCGCTCAACCTTCGCAGTGCCTTCATTAACCATTTCCCGACAAAACAGCTAAATATTCAATCCGGTATACATACCGGTATGTAATAATATGAAGAATTCTAGTTACTGTGTTCATATTGTACATCAAGAAACTTCAAGTGCGTTTGCAAATAGGGCCCTGCGCAGCCGGTGTTGTTGGTACATCTCGGCCGCGATATTGCCTGTAAGTAATCGTCCAATTTTGGCCGATGTCTTAGTATTATTTGATTTATCGCGGTCTCATGTCATTAGCTTTGGAGATTCGGTGAATGTTACTTCCCGATTGGTTTCAACAAGCCAGCCCGGAAGGATCCATGTCAGCGATGCAATGGCGAAGGCTTTGGAGACAGACGAGACGTTTCGGATTTATGAACGTGGCAAGACATGGCTTAAGGTATACTTTTCGTAATGTGCGTAATATTTGTAGTAACGTTGTAACGTAATGATTCGCAACTACACTTTGGGTGCAAAGATGCAAAAACGTCTTTGGTTTTAGGGTTTAGGGGAGGTTTCGACGTTTTGGCTTGAAGGTTAATGTTACCCAAAAGGCACTATGGAACGTGGAGTTGTTCATTGTTCTAAAAGCTGAAAATAAACATTTTTGATTCAACGAACAGTTGACCATGGTACAGTTGTCGGCACACACTGCACATACAAGAGATAACGGAAATCTGTTTTTTACGCTTCGGTACGAACAGTTCACCATAAACATATCGGCAAAGATCACAAGTTAGCTAACTACCACCAGCACTACAGCCAAGCCCTTTTTCCCTGTTGGACTGCAGAACAATGAGACTGTAAAAACTTGGTCCAGTAATTGTTTATAAATCTTTTTTATTGAATCTCTAAACGGTGTTTATATTACTGTTACTAGCAGAGCATAAAGGAAAGACGTATGCCATATCTGAAAGCCGATGTACGTAGTTTGCTAACCAGAACCCTGATTGGTTCTTTACGTTACCACGTTAAACAGCAAACATTTCGGTCAAACTATAAAATGTCTCCTGGGATATCCATTTTACTACCCGCTTCCGATGCATTTGTTGAAGATTCCAGCCAAAACGTTCTCATTTCGCCTTTACCCTATTAGCAAGGTCCTCACAATTAACAGACGTGACAAGAGAGTGATAAAAGTTTCAGATTAGCAGACAGTTGAACATTACTCACTTTTATGACAACAAGGCCGCGAGGAACAAATAGAAGACCTTTTCCATCTTCAGCCAGAGTCTGGGCGGACTCGTTTACGTGGATCTTTCCGACTGTCATTCAAACATTCCGACGTTAAAACAAGTCTCAAAGTTACGACAAGTTTCAAGGTAACATTCTTTTGTTAAAACTAACAAGCAGCAAATGTGCGACGTTCGCTTCCTACCGCAGTCGGTTACTAACTTAGCATACACACATTTATAATGAATTTTACTGTGTCAAACCTTCGCCACCAGTTTCCATGCGGCTGGCGGTGTTCACAGTATCGCCAAACCTGAAGCCGATTACAGAAATTTTATTCCTGTTGTGCCAATAATTGCAAAGCACCACAAACATCATCATAAAAGGCGAAAAAATCATTCGTTATTAACCAAACCTACAAGCAATATCGAGGCATTTTCCTGCCAATGACTCCCGCAACTACCGGCCCTGCAAGAAATATCACTTTACCAACAACCCAGACGTCCCGTCGAAGTAACTGTTGTCACCAGAGTTGATGCCAATCCGGGCAGTTAGCTCGTACGATGCGAGAACAATCTCCGCGGAAGACAGCAAATGAAGCGCCAATTGACATAGTTCCGTTGCATGTTGCGTACCATTCCGCGTAGGTACTCCACTGGCCAGCTTTAATCACGAAACTCAGTTGAGAGAAATTTCCCATTATTCAGTCTCTTCTGTTACACTTACCATGTACGAATCATTGATGGTTTCCACTTTATATGCATCGTACAATCCAAATATGCTGTCAAATTCCGAGTAGGCATTATTCAAGAGGGATACGATATCCCAAGGTGAGCAAGAGGATAACAAGTTAAAAAACCCGGGAATGTCACTAAAGAGCACCGAAACACTGTCGAAAGTTTCCGGACTAATATCCTCTTTGATGCGTAGTTTGTGAACGATAGATCTATGGAAAACGTACACACTCGATATCACAACTACCAGACCAAGTATTTTCGTTATTATCGAGTTTACGTATTTCCCTAACCGACGGCAGCTGTACGTACTCAGTCGCCCTGTTCAAGGCATTTTGTGCCACCTAAAGTTTTTTAATTGCAGTCATTTGAATTTCTTATGGATTCGGTTTCAAATATGTTACGTACCGAATCACGAAACCACTAGCATTAGTGGGACGAATAATTAAGTTTTGTCAAAGTTTACCGAGGAAGAATTTCAGCCAACAGCTGATCCACATTATGACGTTCTTCCACCAGGCTGTTGGTCTTCTCCAAAACGGTAGCCTCCATTTGTTGATTTTGCTCGTCCATCATGCGGATAACATAATCAGCAATATTTTTCGGTAGTTTAAGCTGACCGAATTGTTTTTTGACTTGGGCCAAACTTGGACGAGCTGCTGAGTCTTCTAACTGACATAGGCTTGTCAATCGTGCCCACTTTTCGTATGTCGAAGATTTGTGCGCGGGTTCCGTAAGCATAACATCGGTTTCTAAAATGCTCAAGATAAATACGTATCCGTATTGATTAGCAATGCATTGGACATACTTTTATGCGCCAGGAACGCTTGACTGATAATTCCAAAACTCCGCACATCATCGGATCGATAGTAGGCGGTCTTTTCCCGCAGTGTTGGAAACGGTTTTTGCTGCTTATTTCCCAGACATTCCAGCAGATGGAAACAACCTATCTTGGCGATTTTCAGACTGTACCGATGATTGATAAAACAAACACCGGTAGTGAGCATTCCATGGAACTGGAGGACAGAGTGTTGAATGTATAATAAACCCTACAAAATTTACAACAAATGTGTAAAAACTGCTTTTTACGAGGCAGTAAAGATTAAGTATCCACCTGCAGCAGATCCCACAATAACGACAGCAGAATGGCATCATCACGCAGTACGGGACGTGAAAGAAGAATGTCATTCACGTTGCCGCGCTCGTCAAATTCCCACACCAAAGAAAGCGATTCCTTCGTAACGCTTATCCCGTAAAAGTGTCCGATGTTTGGGTGCGACAACCTCAGCATCTATCAATTCAAGCTTTCAGGACACAAAGTTTGCTATGATTAGATCCGTGCTGTACATCTAGAATGACGGCGCGCAGTTTCGTGTTATACATGACAGAGAACTTGGACATTGAACTTCCAAGAGGCACCACCAAGGATCCACTTAGCATCATGCTGCTTTCTGCACTTTCCAAAAGAAGAGCAGAAAATATTTTGTCTTCGGCTCTTCTCCTGTTAAAAGAACACGTTCTGCACTAAACCGCTGACGATTACACTTGTCACTGCTGCTTATCGTACCTGATTACGTAAGCAATCAGAAAGGTCACGGAAAGCAGAAGAGCGACAGCTGCCACAGGGACGATAATTTCTGGAAAGACACCAAGAATTTCACAAGCCGAAAACGTGTTATATGGCGTATAAGTATTGCTAATAAAATTCTACCTATGGCCATGGCTTTACAACTGTTTCCATCAAAGCCACAAAGCGGCACATCCGACGGAAACTGCCCGTCACCAAGCCATGTCCACAATAAAGGGTGCAGAACGGAGATCATGCTATTATCATATTTGCACGTGGCGGCAATCTGCATTATTTGCAAAAGATTAAATTTCATCATTATGTGAAGACTGTACGCTGTTTAAAGAACGATTTGCGTAGTAGACAGAGATTTCCTGCATCACCTCAAATTTTCCAGTGGTAGTATTCAAACGAAGTATCGGTGTGGATAATATGTTCTTTCCGTTCGGAAAGAATGCGATTTCTCGAGATGGTAGATTGTAGGTACGATTGAGCAAGTCTCTGATGAATTCCGCTGGAGTTATGGTATCCAGGTCGGGAAGCAGGCGTTCTAAGCCCTTTGAAAAAAATCGGAAATTATTCGTTCGCGTTAGCATCTTGTCATAATAATGGCTCCGTCAGAGCGCATACTTGTGCAAAAATCAGCAGAACTTCCAGAAACAGAACAGAGGTGATGTCTCTCTAAAATCAAACAAAGGCTTTCAACTACGACGGTGCAAAGTGACATTTTTACTCACTTGTCCGTGTGGTGGAAGGGTTCGGTTCAGCATGATCTCCGAAAGTTCTGCAGACTGTCTTGTAAAATTTTCCAGATTCTCCCAGTTGATGCCCAGATCGGAAATGATCAGAGCGCATTTAAAGGCCTGGAATGCTTTCTGTAGAAGACATCATTAGCGTGATGATGCTTTTCGTCTAGAGTACGTTAGGTTACTTACGTGATCATCCATGTAACTCTCATAGCTGTCGTTTGTTACAGCTTTCCAGTGGAGAGGGTCTGGTGTATTGTAAGTCGGCTGGCGATCAGCTGCTATGAAAACCTAACCAACACATTCACTTTATTTTGACACAGTTCGCAGCTGATGTAGATTGTATAACGGCATATCATGGTCACACTGTAGGTCTATATAATAATTTTAAACGACTGCAGACTCATTTCGGCGGCACAGCCTTTCCAGTGACACAGGATTGTGACGGTTCAACAGGCAATTAACAATACGTATCGTGAAGTTTCTTTCAGAAAACAAGGGGTAATTTTATTCTCGTTCATTCGACTTACAAAATCTCCATTTGTCATATTGGCATTGTATGCTGCAATCTGCGAATTTAAAATACCAATAAGACTAGTTTGAATACTATGTGCTCCAACGCGGATAAGGAAATAAGCTGCTTTGACGCTTACAAGAATTCTTCGCAGCAGTTTAGGCAAAGCCATGATGTAGATAACTGGAACAGAAACATATGTTCTCTTAACTGCAGCAGTTATAAGAACTATTTGAATTAAAAACTGCGTTGTACTTCGAACATGTTGTTTCAGATCTAGCAGTATTTCCGTCGTATTTATTTCGAGGTTGCTGCTATTCAGTTTCGGCCGATACGCGTCACTGGCTTCGAACTGATTATCCCAGAAGTACGTGCGGAATCCGTTAAGACAGTCCCAGTAATACATCAAATCATCGTCTCCACAGAGCACACCAAAGATTTTCCACTTGTTCAACGTCATAATGGCCTTTAGCGTGCCAAACATATTGGAACTGGGTGTGTTATACAGATTGATCACGTTTGGAAGAACTGTAGTATTGGACAGTTCCGAAATTACGTTCGATGATAGAAAGACGAAGTCCGCCGCTACAGAACACCAGTACGAAAAGATATATTATTTCCACACGACTTATGGAAAACATTGTAAATTTTTCGTTAATACTGCGTGACAGCGGTAGTAAAGTACAGAGTACTAACTGGAATTGTTGCCGTTACTATTGAAAAGTTATATCCAAATAACGTAACTGTTGGACTTTCCACAAAGTGGTTCATGTGCTAGGACACGTAATAATACTGATATCTCGGCAGTGTTAATCAGAAGTCATGAAACCAGCAGTCAGGAAATCGGGAACTGAAGAGTCGGTCAGTAAGAAGCGCGAATCCAGATGGGACAAATTGACAATAATACTGGCATCATGTGCTTAGGGTCAGGATTGGTTGTTGGGAATTGGGAGGCAATACATGCTAGTATGATCTGATCTCAGTTTTATCTGTGAAACGAATTCTAAACTAATGCTGCTTTTCAACTACGTACTGCGCTATTCACGAACTGCTGAAGATGCGAAACCATAAAGGTAGGTTCATTACAGAACGTGTAGTTGCAAATGCAAAGGCTTACTTACCGGTGCTAAAATAGGCGAGATCTGGATTTGGATCCACGCAAAAATCTATCAAACAAACAGTCTTTGGAAAACACATTTCAAAAATAACATAAATTAAATGAAATTCTTGATGCGGAAATTCTAACAGCTGTCAAAGATCCCAGAATATTTGAACCCATATTGGAACAGCTGAACGTTTTTTTACCTCCACCCGCAACAACGGTTATCTGTTCCCTGCTAATCGGCTTAAACAATTCTGCCTGCCGGCCATATAATTCAGAAAACAGCGGGAGCGACCGTATGGCAATATCACAGGGATCAGGACCAATATTACTTCCATCGTTGGTAATCAAAGGAATCACACGCATTTCCGAGAATAACTCGGGATGCGACTGCCGGACTGTCTCAAACGTCACATTAAGCACAGCTGGATTTATATAACCAGTTATGTGGTGGTTGTAAGCTACCGTATCGTCCATTCCCAGAAAGACAAAATTTACTTTCAAAGCGGTAGCAAATACCTTTAATAAAGTAATTAACATAATCCTTCTGGACATTAACATGACGGAGCAGTAATCGGGAAAGATATCAGATGTTGCGCCGAATGCAGGACTGCGCGACTGGAAATGTCATTAGAGCCGAACGGGTGAGGTTAAAGAGGTTATATTTGTAATTGCGTCACCGTATGGAAAACGTTATTTGATTGACATGTGGATATGATTACATGCTAAATATTACCATTCGGATTACACTTGCACTGATCATTCTAACTTCCAGTACCTCGCCACAATTATGGATGATAAAGACTTTCCGCCGCTGCTTTGAACAGGCTTCCTCTCCGTTAAATAGCTAACTTGGAAACTATTCTTTCCAAACACCTGTTCGAATTCCGATAACGGACCAGCAGTATGATGACTTCTTGTCTCAATTACAGTGCGCAAGATGTTCGACGACATTTCAGTTAATGTTCTACAACAAATTAAATTCCAGTGGCCATGCTACTTATGCCAATGGGAACAGATGGTCATCGATTTTTTAACACTCCTCATACAACATTAATTTTGTATTTTAGTAGGATACAGCTACTACAGATGCATATCCCGGTAAACAGATCGATAAGGGTGTGTTTACAGCAGAATCTGATTAGGTAGCCTTGCGAACGTATTACCGGGACAAAATCATAAGCGTGCTCTCATAATTATGCTGCAGGAAGCCAACATGAAGCATACGTTCAAGGAGACAAAATTCGTTTCGCCTGTTCGTAAATGACTGACACAACGACAATTCATAACAGACTTCTCAAACTACACTTGTATATTAACAGTTCAAGTAGATATATGGTAGTGCTGCGTACTGAAAACTGAGGAATGTTTAGCTTTTATTATGGCTCTCCCCCGTTACAAACGATTTCCAGCTTACTGCAATACGTTATTAAGCACGAGAGAGAATTTTATAGCAGCAGTCATCTTGCTGAAGAGGGCCTAAATGTGCGTTATATCGTTTGACAATTCCAGCGCGGACACATGTAAGGCCAAAAAACTTGCATTTAGTCAGGAATGGACTAAATCTTCAATGAACCAAACTAAACATTCACAAAAAATGATCGCAATCCATTGAAAGAATTTGTTTTGGGACGGTAATCGATGGTGAGCAAGGTTCCCCACCGAGGACCAGAGTAAAGAAGAAGCACATGAAGACGGTTTATTTCTTTACGTAGTTAAACACCGTCCAGGTATTCAGTGTCGTGTCGTACGCTTCTGACCAGCGTGCATCTTCGAAAATCTTCTTTCCTTTACCATCCTCCATTGTCTTCGTCTTGCCACAGCATATAACGATTCGGCCATAGTGAAGTCTGACACAGTGTTCAATTCGCGGTCCGTGCAAGTCGGCGATGGGTTCCCATTCCGGCTGACGGTCATCCAGCGTACCGCTGCTCAGACGACGCAAATCCAGACGATAGCCACGGTAGGCGTGGCCCCTACCATCCCGACACGGCATGATTTCTATCCCCCCAATGACGTACAGACAGGTGCCACACTGAATCATTGCCGTGTCCCGTCGAGGCAGTGGCAACTTTGGCAGGTGACTCCATTGACCGGCTACGGTGTCGTACAGTGCGATGGTGTTTTTCGCTTCCCAGGTAGCACTTTTGTCACGCCAAACATCCATCCCGTAGGTCTTCAAGTATCCAATGTTGTAACTGTCGGCGATCCGTACGCGGCACAAGCAGTATCTAAACAGACGGCAAAAAGATCCCTAAGCGGACAAAGACTTGCTATTCCGTTGGCATTCGCATGTCAGTTTTACGAAAGTACGCCTATGTACGTTTAGGATAGATTAATCAAATCCTGCCCCTCTTTTAAGCCTACAGTATATATGTCTTCAGAACGGAAAAGACTCGGCTTACTGAGCTCTGTAGCCGCCTCTGTTTAGGCCGCCTCGCGGTAATGCATCACGCTCGTCGGTTGCCGAGTCCAGCTCCTCATGTTGTCGATTTTTCCAATTAATCCGACAGAATTTCCGGTTAAAGACGTTTGGCCCTTCCATAGTGTAAACATAGTCCCCAACAACGATGCCATTCGCGACCTTTTCCAGTATCATGTGATCTGCCAAAACTGCCACGTACGCATCATACAGTATTGCAGAGCTGGTTCGGTCCTTACCGTTTTTCTCGCCATGTGCGATGCGGATTGCTTTTTTGAGTCTTTTTGGCACAGTATTGGGTCTTTCGCACTGGCCGAGTAGAGGCTGGAGCAGCGGTGTGGTGTAGTCATCCCACACGACTTCAGTGGCAATCAGACGCAAGATTTCCGGTTGCTTACGGGTGATTGGATCATGCTCACACCATGCGCTGATCGCCTAAAGAGTTCGGGTTTATCAACTACTGTTACTGCGGCAGATACACCCAAACGAATTCGCCCGAAAGCCAACTAAAGCTATGAACCACAAACGTACGCGGTCGTTACACAAAAAGTATGATTGTGTCGATGATCTTGACTCGCACAGTTAGGTAAACTTTACCAAGCAAACGTCCTTTTCCGTTAAGGGTAAGAAACTATCATCGGACATCAACGTCACCAATTCTTCAACAGTCAAATCCAAAAAAGAGCGGCACTTGCTGGCACTCTCCATTTTAAGCGAAATCCCCACTAACATCATAGCAGCAACCTGGCCAAAGGCAAACGTATTCCATTTGCGCCATAAATGACACATTTCCTCCATTCCTAGCGTGGACAATATTGTCGGGAGCGCAGTCAGACAGTCCACTTCGAGTTGCTCCAGCTGGAAATATTTGGACAGAATGATAATATCCCACACATTTGCTGGACCGATTTTCAGATTTGTATTGGTAGTGCACAGACTGGACAGGACATCCAGGAGAGTGTCCATTTGCACGTTTTCGGGAGGGACCATCGACACAGTATCCAGAGTGCCGCCAGAGTGAAATCGAAACAGCGCGGCAAAATACGGGGAGCTCTCGATGAGTCGTTGTTTCTCTGCCACAAGCACGGTGCTTCCGATGGATAGCTTGACTTTGCCAGCACTGATGTCTGGTTTTGGATCATGTTTCGGTTTCTGCAAGTATTCAGAACAGGGTGATGAGTGCGATTTCATGGTCGCAAACCTGCGAATAAAGTGCACAGAACTTCGATGCCGTAAACATGGTTTTGCTACTTGCCTCAAGTCTTTCCATGTTCATCGGAAGCAGTGACGAATTTAGACCGGTTTTGAGGGAGGGTCCGGGCTCCTCCAACAGAACGGTCCCCCCTTCTGTTGAATTTCGGCGAACCCACCCTATAGCATACCGGGAATGGGGGGGGGCCATGGCCGCCCGGCCCCCCCCCTAAATTCGTCCATGATCGGAAGATTTTTACGCCAGCGTTCTCCGCAGTAAAATTGTCAAAAACAATAATGACTCCAATTCTCCAAATATCAGAATGCGTGACTGACAAGAAGCAGGCGCACTGCCATTATTGCGTCTGTGTACGTATGGAATAGCATACACCCAAGGGGCGGACGCCAATGCATCCTCCTAACAACTGTCGAGTACATGTCGAGATGTTCGTTTACCCATACTTCAAGCTCCCTATCTTTTGTTTATGGTAACGGAATAAATATCAGTCTGTAACGAAACTAGCGACTGTTATACTGGAACATGTACTAAATTAATCGACGCAGATTGTGACTATTCGGGAATCATCAGTCTTATGGTTGTGTTACCGCGTATGTCCGGCGTTGTCCGCATCTGTTGCCCGAAACCTGCGTAGCAGTTAGCGTTCGACGACAGGAGGCGACCGCCCATGCGATGCTAAGAATTATGAAGGGCCGTTTGGCTCCAAAACGTACCAACAACAATAACAACACGTGCAGACAGAGCATTCTGACAGTTTTGCAAACCCGACAGGTTCGACAACAACAACAGACAGGTTCGACAACAACAACCAACCGTACCGACAGTCGCGACAAACGGTATGACAACTTTGGCAGTCAGGACAATCGGTGCAGACAACTTTTACAGCCACGACAATCAGTCACGACAGTTGGTGCCGACAACTTTGGCGAAAATGACAAAACAGTCACGACACACTGTACCGACAACTTTTGCAGTCAGTACAAACCGCGCAGACAATCTTCGGAGCCACGACAAACAGGTGCAACGCTCATTGCCGATAACGTTGACAGTCATGATAAACAGTCACGACAACTGTGCCGACAACAATGGTAGCGTAGCCTTGGCAGACATAAAAACGCATTAGAATCCTAGCAAAACCAGTTACAAAGCACAGTACATATGCGGTGCTTGGGGCACAAATAACTAAGAAAGTAACTGCTAAAGGATCAGGTAGAATTGACAATTCAGTGCAATTGACATTCAGCGCTTCAAAAGAATAAAACTTGAACTATAAAGCAACTGAAAAAATATGCCTATCAATAGTAGGTATGGATAATGTATTGCCGAACCAGTAGCACAAGAAGTTCTATGTCTGCGGTAAAAGCCTTCCACGCGTTAAAGGACGTCTAGCTGTTAACGTCGGCAGACGCACAGGTTCAGCAGAAGTTTTGCGGTCCAGGATAGTACGAAACCATTAAAAGTCTGACTGCGCTGTGATTATCGTTTCACTTGTTGCATTTCCCAAATTTTATCTCGCTTAATTTTAAACAAAAATACAGTCACACTGGCTTCTCGATATAATTTTACAGCAGAGCTACGAAGAATGTGAATCCAAAAGGCTGTAAAATGGTGACACTGCTAGTATAGATGTAGCTTCTGCACGGGTTTACTGGAATTGTACAGCACAAGGCTTTATTATTGACACAGTATTTAAGTTCTGACCATACTTTAGCGATACAAAGAGGAGGGTGCAACAATCTGTGGAAGGCACGATACACTAATAATGCATAAAAACGTCCGAAATTTTGTTCTTCAGCAGCGCCTAAACGGATTAAACATAACCGACGCTACGACTAAGCAATCACCAGAGACCACCACAAGCGAAGCGGTTGCTGTGATTGTTTCTCCAAGGAGTTACATGTTGTGAGCAGGTCATGGATTTAGGCACAACTAAAACAGGCCTGCACCTGTGCTTAGTTCACAATTTTATGACCGTGTTTATTTGTGTCGTTTAACTGGCGCACTGCAACACACGTCCCAGGTGATAGATAAGCCACGTGATGTAATGTAAAAATATAGAATATATTGACCCTCTAGTAATTCCATAAAACAAAATTGTACAGTTTGATTATGCTGCTCAGAGTGGTAGCCGGTTTTTAGAACCAAACGCCGGGATGCTCGTGGTGCACTAGTTGGACCGGATGGCTAATGCTAAGCAGTGCACACAGCAGCTCTTATTTAAACGCAGCTGCCGTTTATTTCAAAACTGAAACACTTGGAATTTGTTTCATCCTCAATCAATCTTGCCTAGTGGTAGAGCAAACGTAAGCGTGAAATGTTACGAAAATTATGAACCCATGCAGGTGCGCTTTAATGGCACCTGAAGGATATTCGACGCATTTGCAGTTACCGTGCGTTACTACGGACGCAACATTCGACCGTTTTATCTCCTGCCGTAATGATCCATGCTAAACAGAACCGCAACGTGTTTCCTTCCTGCGCATTAGAAATGCACTTGCTTGGGCTCATAATTCTCATAACATTTTGCGCTTTTTTTTGCTCCATCGCCAGGCAAGATTAGTTCAGGATGAAACAAATGCAGAGTGTTTTTGTTTTTGTTTTGACGTTTTGTTTTGTTTCGAGGAAAAAAAGCGTAGCGGTGCGAGGACTGGTTTGCGCTGCTAGTGATTCTCCCCCTCCTAAGCTGTACAGTATGGAAGGTTAGCGGTTCTGAATTTGCTGTGCCTCCCTGGTACGAGCAGTCTGCCTGGGTGGGAAAGGCTACCCTTGATTTCGATGGACTACCTGAAAGCACGCGGTTAGCTATCAACATCCCTGTTCGTTGATGTGAGTTATTGGCTGAACTTCAAATTTTTAAAATCAACTACGAAAAAAGCGACTGCAAATTTTGCTGCAAAAATTGCGCTCTTTAATGCTGTCTGTGCTCCCACTTCAATTGTTCAAATTTTCGAACGTGTTGAAACAGTTTGTCGTGATTTCCAGCGCTTTCAATGCCGTTCGCTTCTACTATTGGTATTTGTTTCGGTACTCGAAGTACGCGATTTTTTCCACCATGACATCGTGATTGTTGAAGTACACAGTGACTTTGTCTTGTCTGCCAACGTTGTCGGTATTGATGGTTGCGCCTGTTTTTCGTGGCTGCGAAAATTGTCTGCGCGGTTTGTCCTGACTGCAAAAGTTGTCGGTACAGTGTTTCGTGACTGTTTGTCATGTCTGCCATAGTTGTCGGCCCCAAGTGTCGTGACTGATTGTCGTGGCTGTAAAAGTTGTCTGCACCGATTGTCCTGACTGCCAAAGTTGTCGATACCGTTTGTCGCGACTGTCGGTCCAGTTGGTTGTTGTTGTCGAACCTGTCTGTTGTTGTTCTCGAACCTGTCTCATTTGCAAAACTGTCAGTATGCTCTGTCTGTACGTGTTGTTATTGTTGTTTGTACGTTTTGGAGCCAAACGGCCCTTCATACAGAATATGCGTCATTTTGTTAATAATTTTTCACGTTAAACACTAGCAGATTTGGTAATTGTTCATGCCATCCAAATACGCTACGGAAACATGTAAGGCTACTATGGCCCAAAAAACGTCTGCTCACATGTTAGTCATGAATGACTAAACCGAACGTTGACACAAAATGATTACAGTCCATTAATTAAGGAACCATACGCAGACCGCTAAAAAAGTACCATAGTGGCTTTGAACAAGCGAACCAGTAACAACAGACGCATATTACTAGTACTTCAGTGTAGCAGCATTATCTCGGAAAAGGACCATTAGAACAGCTCATCTCCTTACATAGTTAAACACCGTCCAGGTATTCAGTATCGTATCATACGCCTCCGACCAGCGTGCATCCTCAAAACTCTTGTTTCCTTTGCTATCTACCACTCTCTCCGTTTTGCCACCGGATACAACGACCCGGCCATAGTGCAGTTTGACACAGTGATCAATTCGCGGTGCGTGCAAGTCGGCGATCGGCTTCCATTCCGGCTGATGGGTATCCAGAGGAGTTTTGATCAAACCACGCAGATCCAGACGATAGCCATGGTGCGCGTTGTCGCTCTTCGACCGATACGGCTTGATCACGACTCCACCGAGGATGTACAGAAAGTCCCCACACTGAATCATTGCCGTGTCCCGTCGCGGTAGCGGCAGCTTGGGCAGATAATTCCATGTACCGGCTACGGTGTCGTACAGTGCGATGGTGTTTTTCAGTTCCCAGGGAGCGGATGAGTCGCGCGACACAGGCGTCCAGTAGGAGATTAAGCATCCAATGTGGTCACCCTCGGTGAACCGTACGCGGCACAGGGAGCACCTAACAAAACGCCAAAAAGCTTCTCAAGCGGACAAAGAATTCGCGAGCAAGCTGTGCTGCAGAGAATCCTGCAAATGTGATATTCGCGCTAATCTTTGAGTCATGAAATACGTGCCTTGTCGAAACACAAAACAAAATATCAAGATAATATGAAATAATAGAAAGGTGAAAGTGTCACAGAATGCAGTCGGATGCAAATTAGATCTAGTTAGATAAACGGTTGTTTTGAAATTACGCTTTAAGAAATTTATGCGCTTAGTATTCAAATATTCAAGTCTCGTATTCAAATCCTGCCGTTCTTTTTATTATTATTACGATGCTACAGTAGCCAAGGCCTAATTAAAGGCACTTACAACAGGACAACAAAGCCTTGCTGACTTATTATTGAAAATTTTAGAATTTTTGTAATGTTTTTGATTAAATTTTGAAATAGAAATTTAGATAAAAGTTTTAGATAAAATTCTGAACATATGTATGTCTTCAGAGGGAAAGAGTCTTACTTCTTTTGGGGGGCATGTAAACTGCCCGCGTAGGATACAGAGTCCAGCTGCATGCGTTCTCCGTTTTTCCAATTGATCCGGTAGAATTCCCGACCAAAAACCCTTATCCTTCCCGTTGTGTAAACATAGTCCCCAATAACGATGCCATTCGTGCAGTGGACCTTTTCCAGTATCCCCTGATCTGTCAAAATACTGCGTATACATTGTAGAGTACTGAAGAGCTTGTTCCTTACTTCTACCGTCATTCTCGCCATCTTCCATCTGGATTGCTCTTTTTGGCACTTTTTCGGGTCTCTCACGCTGACCGAATAGAGACTGCAGCAGCGGTGTGGTAAAATCATCCCACACGACTTCCGCCAAGACGAGACTCAAGATTTCCGGTGTCTTTCGTGATTTTGGGCGATGCTCACACCATGCGCTGACGGCCTAAAAGGAGAGAATTATCTCAAAATAAAAACTTAAAACCAACAAAATTATACATTTTCTAAAACAAAATAATAAAAATATGTAAACTACAACCAAAAACGTTTTTTTGGCATACTAACACTGATTCACTACAGAAAATTCAGTTGAAAGCCAGCTGGCAGCTGTGAACCATAAAATTGGTATCACATCAGCATGTGTCGATGATCTACCTGTAGACACGTACTCACGCCTTCAAAACTCACCATGCAGACGTCCTTTTCCGATAAGGGTAAGAAACTATCATCCGACATCAACGCCACCAGTTCTGCAACAGTTAATTCCAAAAATGCGCGGCACTTGCTGGCATTTTTCATTTGAAGTGAAACCCCCGCTATCACCATGGTGGTAGCCTGGTCCAAGGCATACGTACTCCCTCTGCACCATAAGCGGCACAGGTGGTCCATGCTAAGCCTGGGCAACGTTTTCCGCAGCGCCGACAGACCGTCCTCTTCGAGCTGGTCCAGCTGGAAATATTTGGCCAGAATGATAATGTCCCATAAATTTGCAGTACTGATCTCCAGTTTTGTGTTGGTAGTGCACAGACTGGACACGACATCCAGGAAGGTTCCCATTTCCACGTTTTCCGGAGGCACCATGGACACAGTATCCACAGGGCTGTCAGAATGAAATCGAAGCAGCGCGGCAAAATACGGGGAGCTCTCGATGAGTCGTTGTTTCTCTGCCACAAGCACACTGCCTTCGACGCACAGCTTGACTTTGTCAGCATTGATGGCTGGTTTTGAACACGAAGGGTCTTCTTCTCCTGGCTCATGTTTCGGTTTCTGTAATAATTTAGAAAACAGGACGATGAGTGCGATTTTATGGTGGCAAATTAGCGAATAAATTGTGCAGTAAGCGTGATTTTGCTGGTTTAGCCCGCTGAATACTTGCCTCGAGTCCTTCCATGTCTATCGGAACAGAAGATTTCTATACCAGTGTTCTCCGCAATAAAATGAACAAAAACAAAGACTCCAAAATTCCAAATATCACTCCTTCGTTATCAGAATGCCTGACAAGAACAGGCGCAAACCAACACTTAGTGAACACTAGTGACTACTGCCATTTAAATTGATTTAATAAAGTCAGCGCATACAGTAGCAAACACCCAAGGGGCGGATGTCACTGCATTCCTCCTGTTTTCCCATTAGATTTTCGTTTTCCTTGGCCTGTTCGTTCATGTTTATTGTTATTTAAATATCAGTGACAGTGCGTAACGAAACTACCGATTGTCATATATTTGATGAATTAATGGTGACTGTGTGCCCGTTCCCTTTATTATGGACAAAAGCATGACTGCGGCACGCAGTGACGAGGAGTTCGAAGACAGTCGTTCCGCGGTATCGGAACCCTCGAGCTCGTCGATGGATCAAAAGGCGCTGCTCTTTGGGGGACGCCGGGGCGGACACGCAATGGGCGCCAATCTGACCCCCCAGCAGCAGGCCATGGCCGAGGAGGTCGGCCGGAAGCGGGAAGCCAGGCTGCTGAAGAATAAGGAAGCGGCCAAAGAATGTCGCCGTAAGAAGAAAGAGTACATTGAATGCTTGGAGAACCGTGTAGTCGTGCTGGAGACCCATAATAAAGCCCTGATCGATGAACTCAAGTCCCTCAAGGAGCTCCACTGCCAATCCACACCCCAGGGCTAAATGTTCATTTTCCCGTTTACTTTTCGGTCCGGAATCATTCATTGTATGGATTTGACATGGTATAGGTAGTTTTACCGTCTGTTGTCTGGTTTTCTGTTGTTTATAGATTACGTCATTCTGGGATGTTGTTGCTTTTATGTGTTAGTTGGTGGAGCTGCTAGGCGTTTTATCCTATTATTCGTTATGATGTTAGCCCGAAAAAAATACAGATGACGCTGAATTAATCGACACAAGCTGTGACTTTCGGGAATCATTGGTTCTATGAACTCTTGCAAGGTTTCTAAGCTGTGCTTCACCAGAGTGTGCGAGAAGCGTAGTTCCACATCTGAGAGTTGCACAACAGAGTAAACAACATGAAAAACTTGCTATTATTACGAGGCTTGAGGAAAAAAACATCAAAACTGTTTTGATCATCACCTCATATCTCCTCGGTCGTTACTCGATTTAAGGAGTCGTTTTGATAATCTGAAAGCACATGTAGATCACGGAGTCTTCAACACTAGGGTATGAAAGAAACGAATTTTTTATCAGAACGCCCATATTTCGTCTTTCCCACTCTTGCCTTCTGGGAAGCCAACAGAAGAGTGCCCGGATAAATAAGTCTTTACGGGACATAATTCGGCGCAAAAGCCGTTTAAAGGATTAAAGAGTAGAATCGCTTTTGGTTTCCTGAAGGGAAACTAAATTTTGGATTTTAAACAGCCGGATAGTTGTGATGCGCACCTATGACTCAGGGTGCTACTTTTGAACCCTCTTTCTCAAAGGTGTTCCTATTGCTTTTTTTGATTCTAGCCATGTCTTGATAGAGCTCTAAGCAGTCCAGTTCAGTAACTCGAACGCATGCAAAAATTCCATGGTATCAGAGAATAACGAAGAAAATCTGGAGAAAAAGGTTTGTTGAACCAAGTTTGTAAACCAACTCCTATGAACTCGGGCGCCGTTTTTCAGCAAACTGGTGTTTTTTTTAACTGTTTTTGCAGACGATCGACAAATGAATTTGCTTCACAATTCACATGAATAATATATGGCAACCTGAAACAAATTCAAGGACAGGGTGGGTTTTCACTTTTCACGCTAAACATTAAAAAATTTGGTAAATCGGGAAGCATTGTTCAGGTCATCCACATATGTAAGGAAGGGTCCGTTTAGGTTCTCTCTGCCGATGAGTGCAGCCAAAATGTTTTCATTTCGCCTTTGCCCTGCAAATTAAAGAAGATGATGCTGGCGAGTCAAGGACAACAGCAATAAACGAGTGATACAGATTCCAATATTATAATATTGGACAGCAAAAAAGCTTACTTTTATGGTAATAAAGCCGCGCGGAACAAAACGAAGACCTTTTCCGTTGTCGGCCAATTGCTGAGCGGACTCGTTAACGTGGATCTTTCCGGCTGTCATTACAGTAGATTTTTTGCACATTATATGTATCAAAGAGCCGCAAAGCAAATGTCGTAGCAATTACGACACATATTTATTGCGATTAAACCATAAAAAAGCAGCAAATGCCCATTTTTTACACATTAAATCGGTTAGTCCAGGTTACAAGTTGCGGCAAGCAAAATTAGTTTTCAAACCTTCGCTACTGGTCTCCATGCGGCTGGCCGTGTTGACAGTGTCGCCAAACCTGAAAGCTAACCACAGTCACGTACATACACGGTTTTGGTCATGATATTTACAAAATCATAATATTTGTTTTGGTCATAACATTCTGTTAGAAGATTATGTACACTAATACAAGTACACTGTACACATCTTTGTTAGCTACGTACCACAAAAATACACCCTTCAATGAAGGAAACTTACAAACAATATCGCGGCATTTTTCTTCCAATCACTCCAGCTACAACTGGGCCTGAAAAGAATGCTTTCTATAACTGAACGAAACTTCATATAAAAAGGGGTCATTCATTCGACTCACCGGTGTTAATCCCAATCCGTGCAGTGAGTTCATACGATGCGAGACACGTTTCTGCTGAGGTCAGCAAATGGAGCGCCAATTGACACAGTTCCGTTGCATGTTGCGTACCATTCCGTGTAGGTACACCACTGGCCAGCTTTAATAGGGAAATCAATTGAAGAAACTTCCCATTATGCAGTCTCTTCTGTTACGCTCACCATGTACGAATCATTGATGGTTTCCACTTTATATGCGTCGTACAATCCGAATATGCTGTCAAATTCCGAATAGGCATTATTCAAGAGGGTTACAATATCCCACGGTGAGCAAGAGGATAATAGATTAGAAAATCCGGGAATGTCGCTAAATAGCACTGATACACTGTCGAATGTTTCCGGACTGGTTTCCTCTTTGACCCGCAGCTTGTGAACGATAGATCTATGAAAAGTACCAGTTACTGAACTAACTATCGTTACGTTTATTGTCTGAGCTGAATCTCAAACCAGCAGCTACAGTAATACTTCCACTATGTTTGTATCATTTGTATGTACCAAATGCCGTTTTTTACCGTGGAAGAATTTCAGCCAACAGCTGATCCACGTTATGACGTTCTTCCACCAGGCTCTTGGTCTTCTCCAAAACGATGACCTCTAGTTGCTTATTTTGCTCCTCCATCATACGGAGTACATAGTCAACAATATTCTTCGGTCTTCTGAGTTGACCAAATTGTTTCTTGACTTGGGTCAGACTTGGACGAGCTGCTGAATCTTCTAGTACACACGGCCTCGTCAACTGTGTCCACTTCTCATATGTCAAAGATTTGTGGGCAGGTTCCGCAGACACAGCATCGGTTTCTGTAATGCTATGGTTGATTACTTTGCTCAGTATCGATTAACAATGATTCCAATGTACTCTTATGCGCCAGAAAATCCTGGCTGATCATCCCAAAATTCCGCACATCATCGGATCGATAATAAGTGATTTTCTCTCGCACTGTGCGGAACTGCTTCGATTTCTGGTTTTCCAGGCAATCCAGCAGATGGAAACAACCCGTCTTGGCAATTTTAAGGCTATATCGATGGTTAATAAAACAGGCGTCGATATTTAAGGCCCCATGGAACTGTAGTACGGAGGCCTGGATATAGTATAAACCCTACAAAGAGTTACACCAAATTCATAATTCTGTTTCACGCTGAGCATGATCAAACGTCACCTGTAGCAGATCCGACAATAAGGACAGAAGGATGGCATCATCGCGCAGTACGGGACGCGAAAGAAGAATGTCATTTACGTTGCCCCGCTCGTCAAATTCCCACACCAAAGCAATCGATTCCTTTGTAACGTTTATCCCGTAAAAATGTCCGATATTTGTATGAGACAATCTCAGCATCTGCACAGCAAAAGACCCATTTACTTTCGCACTAGAATCTTCCTGTGATAATATAGTTACATCAAGTATCGTGTGACGAAACTGTGCGTTATGCATAATGGAAAATTTGGATATGGAACTGCCAAGAGACACCACAAGGGATCCACGTAGCGCTAGATTTTGGGCATTTTGCAGGAAAATCGTTGAGAATATTCTATCTTCATCCTTCTTCCTGTCAAATAACATTGCTCAAATACGATTTCCGGTGATACAGAGTGTTGGCGAACCTGACGCGAAGCGACTTCGTCTTACCTTATACTGTAAGCAACTAAGAGAGTCGTGCAAAACAGGCCTGCAACAACTGCCATCGGTGCAATTATTTCTGGAAGTGCAAGTGTTATGTATATCAGCTTAGTTATATCCAAAAGTGGCCGTAGTACCTAGTGGCAACGTTTTGCAGCTACTCCCATCGAATCCACACAGCGGCACATCAGGCGGGAAACGCCCAGTACCCAGCCATGCCCATAACGTTGGACGTAGAATGGAAATCACATTATTCTCAAAGTAGCAGGTGGCGGCGGTCTGCCGGTATTAACAGATTCAAAAGGTCCAAATTTCAACGTTATCATGTATAAACGTGATGTACCTCGAATTTCCCACTTGAAATATTGATACGAAGTATCGGCGTACGTAAAACGTTCCTTCCATCGCGCAAGAAGGAAACCTGTCGAGACGGCAGGTCGTACGTATGGTTTAGTACATCCTTAACAAATCTGGATGGGGTCATGTTGTCCAAGTTGGGAAGCAGTCGAGTTAAACCCTTCAAATGCAGTCTTGAGATTTCTTCCCCAAAAAGGTTCGATATCGTACATACTTGTGCGAATATCAACAGAACCTCTAGGAAAACAACCGCAGCAATGTCTCTCTAGAAAGACATTATTTTTCCAATAGTAACGATCGGTTAGCTGTTTTCGAGTGTGGTATTAGCTCACTTGACCCTGCGGGGGAATAGTTCGGTTGAGCATGACTTCCGACATCTGCGCCAGCTCTTTCGTAAAGTTTTCCAGATTGTCCCAGTTAATACCGAGATCGGAAATGATCAGCGTTCTCTGGAAACCTTCCAGGGCTTTCTACATAATTTAATTGTTCATTGAAAAAAAATGAATTGACGTGAGTACAAAATACTATACCTAACCAAAACACCGTTCGTTACCTACACGATCATCCTCACTACGTTCGTCGCTGTCGTCTGGCAGAGCTTTCCAGTGCAGGAGATCAGGCGTTGCGTAGGTGGGTGTTCGATCAGCAGCTATGAAAACCTGCATGTTACACAGCCGTGATTACATTCATGCGATATCAACATAAACATCGGTGCACGTAAAATAAAGATACTAAAATGATGACACTGACAAACACTTTTCGGTAAGGAAATAATTTACCTCTGAACGCGTTTTTACACATAATTTTCTACATTTCTATTCACAGCTGTTAGCTAAAATACACACAATTTAAGTAATGTGAACAAGAAGTGACAGCTATTCTGGTAAATTTTTTTCGCACGCCCCTCTGAATATCGCTTTTCTTAATAACTACAGCTGCATACAAACTACTTCTTGTCAGCGAAATAAATGCAACAAAATTTCTTTAAAAAATTAAATTATATGATATTAAAACAAATAAAATAAAAACGAATGAAAAACTACCAAACTGAGTGTTAGAATGGTGTAAAGTTTGCTCCAAGCGATCTGTACTTCAAGTCTCAAAAATATGCCGAGTAGTACACGGTATTCCGAGAATTATTGGAAACTCAGTACTCACAAATTCGCCGTTTGTCATGTTGAGGTTGTTTGCAGCAATCTAGAAGAAACACTACCTCATACATACAGATCGCAGATTAAAGGTTACGTCGATATTTAGTAATTGCGATAACACAACTGGAAACAAAATATCTATTAGCCTTCTTAGATAAAGATCGACACTGTTTATAGCCCTTACCAAAATTCGTCGTAGCAGTTTCGGTAAAGCCATAACGTAGATTACTAGAAAAGAGAACTCTTCGTTGCATAATAATCTACACAGTACGTTCTTTGTGTAATTCATACTTCGAACGCGAAGTTTCATATCTTTCAGTATTTCCATTGTCCTTGTCTCAATGTCATGAGTGTGTAGCTTTGGTTGATAAGCGCTACTGGCATCAAACTGATTATCCCAAAAGTTGTAATACTGAAATCCCGCGGTACAATCCCAGTAGTACATCATATCGTCTTCGCCACAGATGATTCCGAACGTTTTCCAGTTGTTTAAGGTCAAAAGGGCTTTCAGTGTGCCGAGCATGATATTACTTGGCGTGGGATATAGATTTATAGTAGTGGGAAAAATTGTGATGTTGGACAGTTCAACGGCGACAGTCGATGACAAAAATAGAATATCCGCCGCTAGAAAATGTTAGATCAATAGTCAGTTTGTCATTTACGCTTCCTGCGGAAGTTAGGCAATTTCAAGGAACCACAGCAGCTATAAGAATTAATGAATTCAACCTTATATAGCCGGTCATCTGATTAATGTTAGAAAGTTTTCATGCTGGTGCACTGAATCGTTGTCAAATACATAAGGATCTAAGCAAATCCGACTGCCGATTAGATGCTCGAAATATAAACACTTAATTCGAAAAGCATGACGTAAAGAAACGCTCTTGAGATCTCGAGAACCAGTTTGTCGTGGTATGTATCTTCTATATCGTACAATTACCGCAAGTGCATGCAAGCTTTGGAAGCGCTTAGTACGCCAGGAAACTGTAATCTGGATTTTCAAGTTGTTTGAGTTTGACGCAGCCACACTTTCAGAGTTCGCAGTTCTGATTCTGATCACAGGATTTCTTACCATTACACGATAAACTGAAATCCTGTCAGTATTTTATTTGTGATGAATGGCTTACCGCCACTAAAAATGCCAACATCTGCATTTGGATCCACGCAAAATTCTGCGAAACAAAGAAGCTAAACCAGTTACTGAAAGGAACATTCTGATGAAACTCACTGGAAGTTAACGTAAACTTTTGTAAAAGACCTAAAATGGAACGATGTTCCTATACATCAGTTACTTACCTCCAGCCACAGCAACCGTTATTTCCTCGCGACTCATACGCTTAAACAAACCGGGTTCACGTCCATAAAATTCCGCAAATAACGGAAAAGATCGTATGGCAATATCACAAGGATCTGTTCCCGTATTCTCTGTATCGTTGCTAACCAATGAGATTAACTGCATATCTGCTAATAAATCGGGATATGTCCTCCTAACTGTCTCGAATGTAACATTTAAAATAGCTGGGCTGATATAACCAACAATGTGGCTGTTGTAAGCCGCCGTGTCGTCGATTCCAACAAATACAAAATTAACCTTTATCGCGGTAACGAATACTTGTAACATAGCAATCAAGAAAATATCCTTGTAGCTGCTCATGATGCGAACAGATCATTCCTGCAGTTTTAGAAAAGCTGTCCGATGTTAATGCCGGAAAGACTGTTCGGCTGGAAGTTGGAAATGTTAGGATGATGAGGTCATTGAGGTTACTGCCGCTATTTGTATGGCAAAGTTAGCTTACTACTGCGCAGGTATTGATTGCATTAACTACCGGCATATCTAGCAATCCAGCATCGATATTTTGCAACTAACATCTGTTGTTGGATACAAGGGTTTCCACTAGCCTCTAGTAAGTACTGTATAGGTTTTAAATCTTTGTTTTGCCGTATGCTTTAGAGCTGAAACATCGTACCTTCGATTAGCTGTTCGATCCGATATCGCTTAATGTTTAATTTACATCGTCCGCGACACGCAGTTCTTGTAAGTTGTAAGTAACCAACAGATCAATGAGCTTCTTTTAAAATCGTAAACTGAAATATTCTTTAAAGCAAAAATGTAGGTACACACCAACATCGGTCATTACACATACACAAAATTATAAGCATCTCTACAATTCCACAGCGTCCCTACTGTTCCACTGGCATAGGAGCAGAACAGTATTCCTATATTATTCCGACAACGTTTAAGTCAACGATCTGGTCCTTTCGAATGGCGAAGCCAGAAGGTCTGCATCGATCCTTTGCCCTGCAACGGAAACACGGCATTTCAGGAAGTCAAAGAGCAGCAGTTATCACGCCGATTTCTTTTCTGTGCCTAATTGTGAGCCCCTACTAATTATGTCGGAGATCGATGTTTGCCTGTTCTTTGACCGAACAATCAACAGCTCAATCGCTGAGTACAGTTGCCTGGTTCGGCCGCGGTACCTAAAGCTACACTGCTCGGCTTACTTTTAGAGTCACTTGTCCTCGAGGCTCAAACTGCAAGCGATTATCTCGGCTGGCCAAAATTTCCGTAGATTTACCCACATGAATCTTCCCCGCTGTGATACACGAATGACTTGAAAAATGGTAAAATAAATAATTATGATGCCAGATTCACAAACCTTCGCCGTTCGTCTCCAAACGACTTGCCGTGTTAACGGTATCGCCGAATCTAGGCACAAGAAGAAGGTTTTTATGATAATTTAATTGTTGAGCCGCGTTGTATCTTCTTCGTACAAACAATATCGAGGCATCCTACTTCCAATAACTCCAGCCACTACTGGCCCCGAATGAATGCCAACCCGGTTTCGGATAACTAAATGCGAATCTTCCGATATTGGGACTTCCATACCTTTGGAAATCCTGAGCAAATGTAATGCAAGAAGGCATATTTGTACGGCGTGATCAGCACCGTTACGAGTCGGTACACCACTCGAAACCTTAAAAATCACATCAATGATAATTCCTCCATTCAATGCTAATCAAGCTGTGTATAAAGAGTTCCTTGCTTACCATGTAGGAATCATTGATAGTTTCCACTTTATAGGCGTCATACAATCCAAACGCATTATCGTACGCCGAATAAACTGTATTCAGTATCGTAACCAGCTGCGGTGGCGTACACTGTACTGCTAATTTGGAAAAAATGGGAATATCGCTGAACAAAACTGAAACCGAGTCGAACGCTTCAGGAGTGATGAGTTTCTTTTCACGCAGTAGGTAAACAACAGATCTGTACAAAAAAGTGCAGTTTCCTGATTACTGTGAAGCGAGCACTTAAGATCAACGGCATACTGAGGAAGCATTTCCAGTAGCAACTGATCCACTTTGACCTTTTCGAGAAGAAGATCCTTGGTTTTATCCTGAACTTTGACCTCGAGTTCGCGCATTTGATTATCCATTGCTTGGATCACATACTGCACGATATTCTTTGATGGTTTAATTTTGTTAAATTTATTTCTAATTTCGATTAAACTTGGACGCCACGATTCTGTTGCTGTCATGCATAGGTCGGTCAGCTGTTGCCAGTGAACTAACCGGGTATCAGACTTCGTGTCGGCTTGATCTACGATGCCCAGAACAAACTCAACGTAAACTAAATGCTAAAATGAAAAGCAACACCACCTGTTACGTCCCCGCGGTCCAAAGAAATAAATTCGCTTATTTTGCCGAAACTCCACACATCTTTCGCTCGCATCTGTGCTACAGATTTCTTCTCTTCGATGCTGCCTTTACGTGTCTGGACACTTTCCAATAGCTGAAAGCATCCAACTTTTGCCACTTTCAGTGTATAGCGACTGTCCACAAAGCAAACATCCGTGTTTAGATCTCCATGGAATTCCAGGGGAGAATTATGGATGTATGAAAGACCCTTCAAACAAGCAAATTTGTCTGTTGATCACGGATAAGAATATGACCATGTTTGTATTCACCTGCAGCAAATCCCATAGCAAAGCCAATCGAATGGTCACATCGTGTAGAACCGGCTTTGTAAGCAGGACAGTCTCAATGCTTCCCCGCTCGCTAAATTCCCAGATCAACGAGTATGATTTCTCGAATTTGCCGATACCATGAAACATGCCAATATTAGGATGAGCGATTTTGAGTATCTGAAATGAAAAGTTCCAGATACTGACCGATCAAGTTAGTCTACTCCATTTCGGGTCTGATAGGCATCACCTTTAAAACGTTTGTTCGGAACTGTCCGTTACTTGCTAATTGTCGTTTCGAGAGCGCGTGCTCCAGTGGAACAACGAAAACTGCTGTTATTGCAGATTTCTGGGAACTTAATAGCGTTGTTCCGGTTTTAGAGGTCGCATACTGGAATATATTTTCTTCGGTAACGAATACTCCGGAGAATGCGCGTTTGTCGGCGCGAAGTCTAAAACACAAATCGAGCAGCTTGGATTTGCAGATGTTGAGAACGTAGTTACTTTAGGTATCGATATACGGCAGCGGTGGCCAGAAGCAGTACCACGATTAGAACGCCAGGGATTAGAATCTCTGCAATGAACGGGAATTTGACAAGGTTACTTTCTCATGTTAAAACTATTTTTTAAATCCATGTATGAAGCAAAGGAACGCAATCACGTAGGCGATCCTATGCGCTCCCACTGGTAAAGTATTACAAAAGCTGTTTCTAAGAAAACTTGATAGTTTAGTTCATTCGCAAAGTGCGACATCCTAAACAAACGCCTACCGAGTGGTATGCCTCTGCAGTGCTCCCCATTGAAACCACACGGTGGCATATCCGGTGGAAAGGGCATACCGTCGGTCCAGTTCCAAAGATCTTTGCGAATAAGGTAAAACTTCAAGGAATTCAGGTTAAACTCCGCTGCAGCCTAACATTTAAGTGCGCTTAGCATAAACACAATAAATTCGTATGACTGAGTCACATTTTGAGGTTCCTGTCAGTGCTTCACTGCGAACAAAAGCATTTTGTGAATCTTACAACTGCCGTCGCACTGCTGCAGTGAGAGCGCTATAAGTCTAAGCGCACGCTTGCGCTCATGCGCCGTGACCACCGACACTCTGGTTTGTGTTTGTACAGGCTACTCGTACACACGAATGACAGTATGTCGGTTTCGTGGAATTCTAGTTACCTCGAACTCCTTGTTTGCCGGATTGAGCCGCAAATACGGTGTCGCGCGCTCCTCTCGTCCGTCTGCTTTTAAATGCACCTGCCTAGATGGCAGATGATAAGTGCGGTCTAAGAGACCCTTTACAAAGGTAGCCGGAGTCAAGTAGGTGATATTCAACAGCATCGTTTGCAATCCCTAAAAAAGGGCAAACATCCCGTTGCTACAAGCGAAACGTGGGTGATCGGAAATACGTCGGCGTTAATTGTCATATAACAGTTTTTAATCCACACAGTAGAATGCAGACCTCAGCAAAAATGGTCAAAACATCCGTGAACAGAACCGACGCGATATCTCTCTGAAAGACAAGTAAGTGGCCGTCAGTATAATAATATTGCATCATGTAACTCAATACCCGTTGATACGATGGAATAGTCCGGTTGTAGTGTTCCTGGGAATATTCGGCAACCCGGTTCGTAAAGTTTTCCAAGTGCTTCCAGTCAATATAAATATCCGATATGATGATCGTGCGCAAAAATCCAGCAAAAGCTTTCTACAAAATGCGAAACGAGAGTCAAAACGCAACATCTCTCTGACATAACGAATCTGTCGCATACATAGTCATCGTCTGCGTGTTCGTCGGGATTGTCTTCTGAAGCTTGCCAGTGGACAATTTGTGGGAGGCCGTACTCGGGTTGTCGGGCTGGGGCAATAAAGACCTGGAGGAAACATTGTTCTACACACTACCAATCCCAGTGAAAACACGTAAATTAAACGGTTCGCCGTAGACCGTATTGTTTAAATTTGTACATAACGGGTCGGTACTTTCTTCAAATCACAGAAACAAGATAAACTGTTCATCTTTTTGCACTAAAAGAATATACAAAGTAATCGAACACAGTTGCTGCTTTGGTGTTACCGTGTTAATCATTCTAACACGTGATTAAACCGAAGTGCAGTGGCCCTAACAACTTGCGGAGGTCACAATTACGGAGTGTTTTGCAGTCGTTATGATGAGCATTTGGGGCCAAGGCATACAGTAAGCAAAGCAAAATACCCCTCTTCCGACTACGCCACATGCTCTTGCCAGCGGCAGTTTACTTTGCTTCTGTAGGTTTTATGATTTACGCAAAACTGACGCTTCTTACGTATCTGCCATCTGTCATGCCAACGTCGTACGCCGCGATCTAAAAAATGCAAACAGCGAATGTTATGCTAAGTATAAGAACATTTTCTCGGAAATAACGTGAAAGATGACCCAAGAATAGTATTTTTACAAATTAAAGGCTGAGCGCGGGATAACTAGAACAACTACACTCGACAGAGTTAAACATCCAGAATTTCTCATTTAAGGCATGCTTACCATGAATTTTCGTAGATTTCGCGGACTGACTAGCATCCAGATAACTAAAAAATGACTGTTCAATTAGCTGCTGCTAGTAATAACTGGTTAGATCAGTACCATACTTCGAGACCGACTCTTCAGATCCTGCAGTATATCTCTCGTGTTTCTATTGAACGAATCCACAGTATGGCGGACTCGAACAGTATTATTTGGCACAAAGTCATTGTCATAATACAGTTCTTTTACTGCATTTTCGCATTCGTCGCCAAAGGCAAAGTCATCGCGAAGACAGAAAAATGCTGTAACCATCCAGTGTTGTTGCCGAAGAAGCCCTTTCAATGCAGCAAGCAGGGTCGCAGTCGACGTTGGAACAATGTTGAGCGTTGTTGGGTACGCAATTACATTCGACAAATTGTTCTCGGTAGTTGATGACAAGAAGATAATGTTTGCAGATGTCGCGAAGTGCGCAACTTCACCGTTCAGATCATCGCAAAACTCTGCATATAAATCAGGTTGCTGAACTTTCTCATCGTGAATGTTGCAGGTAAAGAGGTATTGATGCAAGGAACATCAACAAAACAGTAACATTCATAAAGGCTTCTTACCTCCAGATGTAATAACAGTGATGCTCTGATTTGAAAAATTGGACTCGAACAAATCTGGACGTGTTCCGTATAGGCGCGTTAGCACACTGAATGAAGCCTTGACATTTTCGCAAAAGTCCGTCTCGCCAGGAAGTGTCTCGTTAATCAGTAGCGGGAAGATGGTCATATTGTTGAACACACTTCCATAACTTTCTTCTAATGTCCGGAACGTTACGTTAAAAACTGATTCCCTGATATATTGACTGTTTTGAAACTTTCGGGCCGTTTCTTCTTCAATTCCCAACGGGATAAAGGTCACGTGTATTGCTAATATCCCGGCGATATGCAAAAGTAAACCACGTATTATGTTTTCGATAAGATGCATTGCTGATGCGCATGGAGGCACTCGCAGACTCGCAGTAAAGCTTCACAGTCGAAATGGCTCTCGGCATCGTTTCTCATTTGCTGTACTACTGAATCATGAATAAATACGGAAAACCCTTCTGCTGACTCAACAGACTGGGAGAATCTTCTAACCAGATGGTTTGCGTTTATTCGGAAAACCGTGCTAACGACAGAGGGGTATAGAGAGCTTTGTTGGCGGTCAAATGAGTAATGGTGGGATGCGCACGCGTTTGGCAAATAATCGGCATCAGCTAGGATGTCTCTTCATAAAACGTCAAGTGGCATTTCGATCGAGCTGGATGACAAACTGAAGTTTGCGTGTTGAGCGAACTGTTTACATTTGTAAAGTCATTCTTCACACGATCTGAATAATATTGCCTGATAGATTCACGCAGTACCGAGACATGCGCCGCAGTTCAAGGAAGTGTTACTGCAATGTGCAGACAATACACTCTCGCGGCAGCAATTTGAGATTTTTTCATCTTCTGCTCATGGCAGTTTAACAGATTCAAGAGCCAGTTCAGCGCTCTCATACTGGCTGCTCTTTTGGTTCAAGCGGTATCTGATTACGTGCCAATCTTTTATTTCTTTTCGTTCACTTAAGAACACAATATAGAACACATTATTGCACTTCCCTATACAGCTCTTTAAGAAAACAAGAAAACCTATCCAGGCATTTACTAAAGTCAAAAATTAACTGCAGTAGTTATTTTAGCGCTCGCTCCGTTGTACAGCATTCCCAATAAACTTGCTATTAGTTAAAAACTCCAATGTTTACCTTTGGATTGAGGCAAACGTTTTCGAAAAAACAAGAACAAAAAAAAGTGGAACAAGAACTATATACCATGCGCCACTTAATAAAGGACGATGCTTCTCCTTATAAACCCACCAGATCAAAATGGTCTATTTACAGTATGTTACGACAATGTCTGGATCAGTTCCTTTCGACTGGTGAAGCCAAAATGTTTCCATCGACCCTTTGCCCTGGAAAAAGACAGATGGTATATGCACCTACATTTTCTGCGTTCACCTATTCATAGCCTGGGATGTTAGACCAACCTTTAGAGTCACCTGTCCTCGCGAATCAAACTGGAGACGACCATCACGACTGGCCAAGATCTCCGTAGATTTTCCCACATGAATCCTTCCAGCTGTAATATACGAATGGCACGCAAAATTGCAACAACTGCCATGACTAATCCCGCATACCTTCACCGTTAGTCTCCATACGACTTGCTGTATTTACGGTATCACCGAACCTGCAAGCAGAACAAGAAAAGTCTCGACAATAAAGTTTTGAGCTGCAGTATATTTTCTTCATACAGACAGTATCGAGGCATCCTGCTTCCAATAACTGCCGTCACTACCGGTCCGGAATGGATGCCCACCCGGTTCCGGATAACTAAATGCGAATCCTCTGATATTGGGATCTCGAGGCTTTTGGAAATCTTGAGCAAATGTAATGCAAGAAGGCAGATTTGTACGGCATGATCAGCGCCGTTGCGAATCGGGACACCACTTGAAGCCTTGGAACATTGTGAATCGATTAACTAAACAACTGCAGAGAATTTGCTAGACTTACCATATAGGAATCGCTAATGGTTTCCACTTTATACGTGTCATACAATCCGAACGCATTGTCATACGCAGAATAAACGGTATTCAGTATTGTAACCAACTGCCACGGCGTACACTGCGTCGCCAGTTTTGGAAACATGGGAATGTCGCTAAACAAAACTGAAACCGAATCGAATGACTCGGGGTTGATGGGTATCTTTTCCCGCAGTTGGCTGACAATAGATCTGAATAAAGAAAACATACATTTTTAACTTTAGAACGAGCATTTCGCGATTGTCCTACACAGTTTCTAATTTCATACAGAGGAAGCATTTCCAGTAACAGCTGATCCACTTTGACCTTTTCGTGAACAAAGTCCTTGGTTTTCTCCTGTACTTTGACCTCGAGTTCGTGCATCTGGTTGTCCATCGCTTGGATAACGTACTGCACGACATTTTTAGCTGGTTTGATTTGGTAGAATTTTTTTTTGACATCGCTCAAGCTTGGGCCTTGTGTTTCAGTGGCGGTTATGCATAGATCAGTCAGCTGTTTCCAGTGGTTCAGTTTGGTGTTCATCTGATAGGATGGGCTACCTAGCATGCCCAAAAGCAGATGGTCTTAATGTAGTTAAGACGTTTGTTATAAAATTTCCCCACCTAATTCGTTGTCAGTGTCCAGGGAAAGAAACTGACTTATTCTACCGAAACTCCTCACATCTTTCGTCCGCATCTGGGCCACAGTTTTCGTTTCTTTCACACTGCTTTTACGAGCCTTGACACTTTCCAGCAACTGATAACATCCAACCTTTGCTACTTTCAAAGTATAGCGGTTGTCCACAAAGCACACATCCGTTTCTAAAGTTCCATGGAATCCCAACGGGGATTTGTGAATGTACAAAAGACCCTTCAAAATGCAAACTGAAGTATCTTCGACAAATAACTCGGTTGTAATAACGATCACCTGCAACAAATCCCATAGCAAAGATAGTCGAATGGTAAAATCGTGCAGAACCGGCTTTGTAAGCAAAACTTCCTCAATGTTGCCTCGCTCGCTGAATTCCCAGATTAACGAATAAGATTTGTCCGGTTTGCCGATACCATGAAAGGTTCCAATACTCGAGTGAGAAATTTTGAGTATCTGCAACAAACGTTTTTTCTTAATAAAATATCAAACGCTCAGGTCTGTGCAGTTACCTTCAAGACAATTGAGCGAAATTTTGCGTCCCTTGCTAACTGTTTTCTTGTGACCGTGCTTTCAAATGGAACGCTAATTACTGCTTGAAGTGCAACGGATTTCTTGTTCGTTAATGGAATCAAGCCGGTCGTCTCCCTCGAATACACGGACATGTTGTCCTCAGAGATGAATACACGGGAAAACACGCGTTTGTCGGCCCTTGCTCTGGAACATATTTCCTATCTCTCAAACTCAGAACGCCGATCGAGCAAGTCACTTACTTTTGATAGCGATATGCACCGACGGTTGCAGCAAGGAGTGCCACGATTAAGACGCAGGGTATAATAATTTCTGCAAGAGGAAACGTTACATACAGTTACAGACAGTCTGTACAAACAGTTCTCTTAGGATTAGAAGACAGTATAGGTAGCAAGAAAAGAGAAAGCGATTGTGATGCTCTTCCTTGTTTTCGAATCGGGATAGTAAAATGCCGGTCAGGAGGTAACGATCAAGAGTTGTATATACAAATGACAATCCTGAATGTGAAGTGTGGTAGAGTTACTCTTGTGCTTCCTGTTCAGATACTACAGGTTGCACCTTCGCCATTCATCACTCAAAAGCAGCTAAAGTCAGTGTAAAACTGTAGAAATTACAGACTTTGCTGCAGAACTTGCCGAGATGCACGCCTCTGCAACCGTCTCCATTAAAACCACAAGGTGGTACATCTGGAGGAAAGAGCCTTCCATCGGTCCAATTCCAGAGATCTTTCCGAATAAAGTAGAATTCGAGTGTATCGAGATTTACTTCGGCAGCAACCTAACAGTAAAAAGTTACGGTACCATAATACAAAACTGTGTAGCTGTGTAGTTTTCTCCGCTCTACACCGTACCTCGAATTCCTTGTTGTTTGGATTAAGCCGCAAATACGGTGTCGCACGTTCCTCTCGACCGTCTGCTTTTAGACGCACCTGTCTGGATGGCAGATTATAAGTGTGGTTTAATAGACCCTTGACAAATGTTGCCGGAGTCAAGGAGGTGATGTTTGGTAACTGCCTTTGTAAGCCCTGGAAAAGAGCAAACATCCCGGTGGGGAAACGTAAGGTGCGCCGACACAAATCCATAAGCATGATAGGTGACAGTTTTTAATTCGCACAATTAAAGACACTGACCGTAGCAAAAATGGACAAAACATCCATAAACAGCACCGACACGATGTCTCTCTGAAAGACAAACAAGCTTTGCAAGTGGACGTCAGTGATGATGCGTCACATAATTAAATACCCGTTGATTCGGTGGAATGGTCCGGTTATAATGTTCTTGAGAATATTCGGCAACCCGGTTCGTGAAATTTTCCAAACGCTTCCAGTAGATATAGATATCCGATATGATGATGGTGCGCAAAAATCCAGCAAAGGCTTTCTATGAGATACGATAAAGGACGTTAAAATAATAGTTCCCTGCCACAACGAATCCACAAACACACATAATCATCACTGGAATGTTCCTCTGCGTTATCTGCCGAAGCTTGCCAGTGGACAACTTGTGGGGCAACAAACACCGGTTGTCGGTACGGGGCAATAAAGACCTTAGAAACGACACACTTTAGACAGTGCATGAAATAGATAATCCTGTATCATCAAAATAATCAGTTCTTACATATTCCCCATTGGTCATGCCAACTTCGTAAGCGGCAATCTAGAAATTAGTCAGTATTATTCGCAATGGTCGTCATGACTCTAACTAAATAAAATAGACACTTGTAAATGGTATTTTTATACCATGAATTTTCTAAGGTTATCCGGATTGAGCAGCATCCAGATAACTAAACAACGAGAGTTTTTTATCATTGGAAGCAACCAGTTTCGTATAGACAGCATACTTCGACCACGTGTCATGAGATCCTGCAGTATCTCTCTCGTGTTCCTCTGGAACTCGTCCACAGTGTGACGAACTCTAGCAGTTTTATTTGGCAGAAAGTCGTTATCCCAAAGATATATTTTCGCTCCATTAACGCAATCCTCGCCATAGGCGTCCTCATCTGAGAGACAAAGAAGTGCTGTAGTCATCCAATGTTGTTGTCGAAGAAGCGCTTTTAGTGCAGCAAACAGAGTCTCGGTGGACGTTGGAACCAAGTTGAGCGTTGTAGGAAACGCTGCGACATTGGATAATTTGTTGTCGGAAGTAGACGACAAGAATATCACATTTGCAGATGTCGCAAAGAGCGCAGCTTCATCATTCAGCGTTGGACAAAACTCTGCGCAAAAACCGATTTTTTACGCCTTGTTAACATGGAACTTTGCTGACACGGGAAATACGTTCAAATACACAAAAAAAACAATAGGCGTTACATGTACATCTAATCGATAGGCGGTGCTTCTTACCTCCGGATGTAATAACAGTGATACTTTGATTAGAAAAACTTGACTCAAAGATCTCTGGTTGCGTTCCGTATAGATGCGTGAGCAAAAAAAATGCAGTTTGCACGGTTTCGCAGAAATCAGCATCGTCCGGAAGTGTTTCATCGGTTAGCAGCGGGATTACGGTAATATTATCTATCACATCTTCGTAACTTTCTTGCAACGTCCGGAAAGCAGTATTAAAGACGGACCCGGTAATATAGACATTTCCCTGAAGCTCGCGTGCTGTTTTTTCATCAATTCCCAACGGGATAAAGGTCACATGAATTGACAATATGCCGGTAATAAGCGGAGACAACCAGAATATCATATTTTTATTTAAGTGCATTGTTGCCGTACGTTGACACGATCGCTACGAAACTGCATGTCAAACGGTATAGTTTCTAACTACTCCGTTAAATTAACAAACCATGAATGGCAAAAAAAAGATCCTTTGAAGAACCGGTAGTTGTACGATGTTCACAACGTAACAGAGGCAACTTGCGTCTGTCCATTAAACTGTGCCAATGAAGGAGGTCATTCCTGGACTATAAAGCGATTTGCTGGGAACCGCATGAGAATGCTAGGTAGGCGCATATGAACAGCAGATAGTCAGCATCTGGTATAAGCTTCCAAACCTGTTCATAGAATGTCAAGTATCCATGGCCGTATGTGGAGATATTCATCTGGACGATATGTGGACCCAGGGGTACTCCGATCAAACTGAACGACAATCGAAAAGCGCTTGTTCAGCAAGTTTAGTAATGCACAATGGCAGACTCATGTTCTTCCCACGATTCAGCTGGATCGTGTGTTTTGCAAAGGATATCTCGTGATGCGGTTACGCCATATGTGTACTTATGAAAGTCATACATGTACATTCAGTAACTGCAGACTATAACAACATTATTGCGTCATTTGTTGCATAGAAATGGCACCGCAACATGGGCAAGATTCACTTTGATCCAGCCAGAATGTTTCCAATTTTCCTTTTTTCGTGTGAAAACTGCAATAATTAACATTAATTTGCGGGTAGCTCGTCATGGAAGTCAGGAAAAAGCTGCAAATTGTACTGCAGAAAGCAGAGCAAAAAACATTCGGTTGTGCATAACTCTATGACGGTGTTTGATTTTGGTTCATTGGTTTTAATCTGAATAGCCGGTATGCACGTCCACGGTGCTTACTGTACACCCTGTACTCGTAAACTGCATTATCATGCCAGGATGCAGAAAGAAAAACGTTGTTTAACAAAATGAATATAACCGTTACATTATAACGTCAGGATTGCGCTTGAAAAAACCATCAATTAATGGCGACGGAGCAACACATCTAGTCCAACGTGGCGGTACGTAGATTCATTTTTCATACAGAGTGAGAGCTAACGTTAAGTTGCGAGCGTTCAGTACTCTGCACATTCTCGAAGGTATTTCAGTTCCTGCTACATACTAAATACTACATAATAATTATAGTAGGTGCCTCATATGAACATGATACGGATCCGTACGATAATCGGTGGTTGACCCAAATAACCAATTTTTGGATCCTTGTGCGTATCTGTCTGTGCTAATTAACCTTGATAGTAAAACTGTCAAAAGAATTCAACGAACGGAACTTTCCCAACAGCTGCAAAATTGCCCTTTTGATAATAAACACATGTTTTCCATCATTTCCCACCGGAATACCACTTCCTCTGTAACCCACGTGTTCCAAGATCGAGTTTTTCACACGATGGTGCAGACCACACCATTTTAAGTCAAGACCGGCGCAACAGTCAGTTCTACGGACACCGTGACTTTAGCTGCAGTTTTGTTCGAGGCGGTCGCCTGATCACGAGCCAGACAATTTTTATTTGTTTTCGTCACTTTACAAAGCTATTCAGCTATCGCGCATCATTCCCTGCCTATAGGCAACATCTTGCCAAGATGTGTCGCTAAGCAAAAAAAACGATCAGCTTCCGAAAAACCAGCCAGATCAGAACGAGCTGTCTATGTTACATTTGCAAGAAGGTCTCGATTATCCATCAGCTCCTTTTGACTGGTGAAGCCAAAATGTTTCCATTGATCCTTTTCCCTGGAAAAGGATAGATGTACCGTACCACCACATTTTCTACAGTCGCCGATGCGTACAGTTTTAGTGTTTAGCTGACCTTTAGAGTCACCTGCCCTCGAGATTCGAACTCGAAACGATTATCGCGACTGGCCAGGATCTCCGTAGGCTTTCCCACATGAATCCTTCCAGCTGTAATACACGAACAGCATGCAAAAATGTAAAATCTGCCATAACTGATTCGCATATCATACCTTCACCGTTAGTCTCCATGCGACTTGCCGTATTGACGGTATCACCGAATCTGTAAGTACGGCACAAGAAAAAAGTCTGGACGATAAATTTCTGAACTGCAACACATTGGCTTCATACAAGCAGTATCGAGGCATCCTACTTCCAATAACTGCCGTCACTACCGGTCCGGAATGGATCCCAACCCGGTTTCGGATAACTAAATGCGAATCCTCTGATACTGGGATCTGGAGGTTTTTGGAAATCTTGAGCAACTGTAGTGCAAGAAGGCATATTTGTACGGCATGATCAGCGCCGTTACGAATCGGTACACCACTCGAAGCCTTCGAACATTGTGAACCGATTAATTTATGCACATCCTCTGCAAGGAAGTTCCTGGACTTACCATATAGGAATCGTTAATTGTCTCCACTTTGTATGCATCATACAATCCAAACGCATTATCATACGCAGAATAAACCGTATTCAGTATCGTAACCAATTGCCACGGTGTACATTGTACTGCAAGCTCGGAAAATATCGGAATATCGCTGAACATAACCGAGACCGAGTCGAACGATTCTGGGTCGATCGATTTCTTTTCGCGCAGTTGGTTAACAACAGATCTATACCAAAAAACGCCGGTTACAGCTTTCGAACAAGTACTTCAGCTATAAATGTTAAGGTCATACTGAGGAAGCATTTCCAGTAACAGCTGATCCACTTTGACCTTTTCGTGGACAAGGTCCTTGGTTTTCTCCTGCACTTTGACCTCGAGTTCGTGCATCTGGTTGTCCATTGCTTGGATAACATACTGCACAATATTTTTGGATGGTTTGATTTGGAGGAATTTCTTTTTGACATCGTTCAAGCTTGGGCAATGCGATTCAGTGGCGGTTCTGCATTCGTCAGTTAGTTGTTTCCAGTGTTTCACTTTACTGTTCTTTTGATCGGTGGGGTTACCTAGTACGCCAAGAAAATCAGCATAATGCCACAGAATCTATTTTGCAAAAAAGCCTACCTTGTAGTTCATTTTCATTGTTCAGAGACAGAAACTGACTTATTTTGCCCAGACTCTGCACATCTTTCACTCGCATCTGGGCCACAGATTTCTTTTCCTTCAAGCTGGTTTTACGTGCTTTGACTCTTTCCAGCAGCTGAAAACATCCCGCCTTTGCTATTTTCAAAGTATAACGTTTGTCCACAAAGCACA
The DNA here is from genome assembly GCA_034698045.1 of Paramacrobiotus richtersi. Lineage (NCBI taxonomy): Eukaryota > Metazoa > Tardigrada > Eutardigrada > Parachela > Macrobiotidae > Paramacrobiotus > Paramacrobiotus richtersi. The sequence goes on from JAQGAU010000001.1 coordinate 64,105, forward strand.
CATCCGTATCTAAGATTCCATGGAATCCCAAAGGAGAATGGTGAATGTATAAAAGACCCTTAAAAAACACAAACTCATGCACCGTCGACAAATAAGACCGGTTTAGCGACGATCACCTGCAATAAATCAGATAGTAAAGACAGTCGAATGGTGAAATCCTGCAAAACTGGCTTTGTAAGCAGGACTTTTGCAATGTTGCCCCGTTCGCTGAATTCCCAGATTAACGAGTACGACTGGTCGAATTTGCCGATACCATGGAAGGCGCCAATACTGGGATGAGAAATTTTTAATATCTGAAATGAAATTACTTTCCTTTATTCAATCTCATACGCTCCATTTTGTCCAGGTCACCTTCACAACAGTTGAGCGAAACTTTGCGTCGCTTGTTAGTTGTTTCCTCGTGACCGCGTTTTCAAGTGGAACGGTAATTACTGCTTGATGCGCAGCGGATTTCTTGCTCGATAATGGAATCAAGCCGGTCGTCTCCCTCGAATACATGGAAATGTTCTCTTCGGAAATGAACATACCGGAAAACACGCGTTTATCGGCTCTTATTCTGCAAACATATGTCTTGTCTCTAAAACTCCGAAACGCCCAACAAGACTGAATAAATCACTTACTTTTGAAAGCGATATACAGCGACGGTAGCGGCAAGCAGTACCACGATTAAGACACAAGGCACAATAATTTCTGCAAAAGGAAACCTTACATGACTTAAATAATTTCCTTAATAACTAGAAACTGCAACGAGCAGAGACACTTACCGAGCTGTACACCTCTGCAACCGTCTCCATTAAACCCACAAGGTGGTACATCTGGAGGAAACGGCATCCCATCGGTCCAGTTCCAGAGATCTTTCCGAATGAGGTAGAATTTTAATGTATCAAGGTTCACTTCTGCCGCAGCCTAACAGTGGAAAGTTTTGCTGATAACAGGCAACCATGTCTGTATACTTTTTTGCACTCCATACTTCAAATTCTTTGCTTGCCGGATTCAGCCGCAAATACGGTGTTGTACGCTCCTCTCTTCCGTCTGCTTTTAGACGCACCTGCCTGGATGGCAGATTATAAGTGTGATTCAAAAGGTCCGTCATAAATGTTGCCGGAGTCAAGTAGGCGATATTTGGTAGCATCCTTTGTAGTCCCTGAAAAAGCGCAAACATCCCGGTGACATAAGCGTGACCGTAAACCAATAAGAGTTAATTGTCATAATGCACCACATTCTCATTTATACAGTAAAAACACTGACCGCAACAAAAATGGACAAAACATCCATGAAGAGTACTGACACGATGTCTCTCTGGAAAGCAAACAATCTTTCACCAGCGGCCGTCAATAACGCTGTATGATGTAATCAGATACCCGTTGATTCGGTGGAATGGTCCGGTTATACTGTTCTTGAGAATATTCGGCAACCCGGTTTGTAAAATTCTCCAGTTGCTTCCAGTCGATATAAATATCCGATATGAGGATGGTACGCATAAATCCAGCAAATGCTTTCTAAAGGATACAAAAGCTAAAGTCGTAAAAACAGCTCACCGTCACACTGAATAATATGTGGACATACATAGTCGTCACTTGCATGTTCCTCTGGATTATCTTCAGAAGCTTGCCAGTGGACAATTTGTGGCTCGCCATACACCGGTTGTCGGGATGGGGCAATGAAGACCTTACGAACAGTGCATGAATAGATACAGTATTATGTATTAATCGAAACGAGCACTTCTTACATATTCTCCGTTAGTCATGCCAACTTCGTAGGCTGCAATCTAGAAAACATTGCCGAAGTACTTGTCAAGGACTGCAGTCTTCAACACTTCCTTTACATACGTTCTTTAACATCCTTTTACGTTCCTTTTACATCGTTTTATATCCTTTTACATACTTTCTGAAAAATTAACAAATTTAAAATTTAATTATATGGCTTTTTCTGGAAGTATTATGAAAACGAACAAGAAATTAGAAACTCAGGATATTCCCTCTTCAGTAATCCTCATTTAGAGTATTTGTGTGTAATGTATTCTTACCATGAATTTTCTCAGGTTATCCGGATTGATCAGTGCCCAGATAACTACACAACAAATGTTAATTCGACTACTGGAAACAGCTGGAAATTTGTGCAGTATACTGTACTTCGAATGCGTTTCATAAGATCCTGCAGTATCTCCCGTGCGTTCCTGTTGAATGCATCCACAGCGTGACGAACCCTAACAGTTTTATTCGGTACAAAGTCATTATCCCAAAAACTCTCCATTACTCCGTTGTTACAACCGTCGGCAAAAGTCATGTCGTCTCTAAGGCAAAAAACTGCTGTAGTCAGCCAATGTTGCTGCCGCAGAAGTCCTTTCAATGCAGCAAACAGCGTCCCAGTGGATGTTGGAACTATGCTCAGCGTAGTAGGGTAGGCTGCTATGTTGGATAGAGCGTTGTCGGTAGTCGATGACAAGAATATCACGTTTGCGGATGTCGCAAACAGCGCAACTTCATGATTCAGCATTGGGCAAAACTCTGCGCAAAACCAGTTTCTTAAACTTTGTTAACAGGGAACTTCAATAGTAGACGCACATCTGAGCAAATGTTTCTTACCTCCGGAGGTAATAACGGTGATACTCTGATTGGAAAAACTGGACTCAAAGAGCTCTGGTTGTGTTCCATATAGACGCGTCAGCAAATCAAATGCAAGTTGCACGTTTTCGCAGAAGTCAGTGTCGTCCGCTGTTTCATTACTTAGTAGCGAGATTACGGTAATATTATTCAGCACATCTTCATAATTTTCTTGCAAGGTCCGGAAAGCTGTATTAAGGACTGATTCCGTAATACGCAGACTTCGGGGGAACTTACGCGCCGTTTCTTCCTCAATTCCCAACGGGATAAAGGTCACATGAACTGATAATATACCGGTGATAAGCACAGTTAAGCCGAATGTTATACTTTCTTTGAAATGCATTGTTGCTGTGTGTTGACACGATGGCAACCAAACTGCTTGGCAAATGGCATCGTTTCTAACTATTACGTTAAATTATTAAATCATGAGTAACTGGGAAAAGCTCTTTTGATGACTCGGCAGTTGCAGGATGTTGCAAATGTGACAAAGGCAACTTGCGTTCGTTTATTAAACTGCACCAATGAAAGAGCTCATTCCTGGACTATAAAGAGATTTGGTGGGAGTGGCATGTTAATGCTGGATATGCGTATACAAACGGCAAATTTGATAGAATATGGAATAAACTTTTCATTGAATGTCAAGTATTCTTGGCTTTGTCTCGCAGTATGTATCGGGATAATGTCTAGACCCAGGGGAATTTCGATCAAAGTGAGCGACAATCGAAAATATGCTTGTTCGGCAAGTAATATACAATGGCAAACTCATGCTCTACCCACGATCCAGTTGGATCGTATGCTTTGCAAAGGATCTCTCGTAGAACAGTTGCGCAGTATATTATGGACTTTTGGAGCTAATGCATTTAGTAACAGCAGACTATGCATTCCTACGTCATTGGCTACGCAGAAATGACACCGTATTAAACGTATGCAAAGATTCAGTTTGACCCAGCCAAAATGTCTCTACTTTTCCTTTTCTCTTTTTAGTTAAAACTGCAGTCAGTAATCAACGTTGATCTGTCGGTATAGCTTTCATCCCGGAAAAAAGGCGAAAGCTCTAAGTTATTTATATTGCAGCATAAAAGTGTTTCAGCTGATTAGTCTCTTAATTATGTAATTCACCGTGTTTGGTTTTGTTTCATTCAGTTATACCGTACAATGCATTACAGTACTGAGTACCCTCCTGCAAGAAGCAGATTGCTTAAAACTAAATACACAGAAATACAAACGCAAACGGATAAAAGAACTAGATGTAAATGACATGTAGAGCAGTGTTGTCAGAAGAAGCATACACACTATAATGATAAACCAACAACCAAGGTCAGTCTGACAATACATGGCTGGTCCAAGATTGGCAGATGTACCGCTCGAAGTACACAATGAGAGATAATAAAAAATATCACAGGGTAGAAGTTTTGCTCCACAGCTGTTGTTCTGACGTGTTGTGTTTACCCCGAAAATACTGATTCCATCCAGTAAGTTGTGAGCGTTCCAATACCCTGCAGAACAACCCAAAGGTAAAAACAGGTAAATCAAATCAAGAAGTACTACTCGAAAGAGAGGAATGGGGTTTTGTTCCCAATTGGCTTTATTTCTTCATCAGTCTCACCTTGAGGGTAACATGGCCACGTTCCGTAACACGGAAACTAGGATCGTGCATCAGATAAACTGCTGTTGAGGCACTGAGGTGAATCTTTCCAGGATCACTTGTCGTACCCAACCTGGAGGCTAGATTGACCGTTTCTCCAAATCTAAAGACAGTTCCACAACCTTGTTTACCAAATATTAAATTTCAGTTGTGTCGTCCATAAGCTTCCTGTGCTGGTTTTGGTTGGCGAATAATGTGCCGATATGCGAATCACTTACACACAGTAACGTGGACGTACGTTACCAATGATTCCTGCTGCACAGCTGCCTAAATGACCACGGTGTGAAGTTCATCGATTATTTGAACTACAAATTCATTTTTAAACCTTTTGCGCACCTGTGTTGATACCAATCTGGATGTTTAAACTGTCAGAGGAATTCAACGACCGGAACTTTCCCAACAACTGCACCGCTACCCTTCCGATGATAAACACATGCTCCCCATCGTTTTCCACCGGAATACCACTTCCTACCTAAATCATGTGTTTCAAAGACGCTTCCAGATTAACTGGAGTTGCTTACCAAGCAACTGTCGGTGACGGTCTCCACTTTATGACAATCGAACCTTGCAATAATGTGATCGAAGGCGGAGAACATGTCGCTTAGAAATATGACGACATCCATCAGTTTGTTAGCACGTTTAACGACAAAGTCGTCGAATCCGTTTACGTATGTAAAGAGTAGCGTGACGGAATCAAAGACACGGGGAACAGAGGAAAAACCTTTTCGCAGATCCGTCAGAACCTGCCTAAAAATCGAAACGTCTTTTTTAACTGCCGCCATCATTGTTAGCCTTTCAAAATAATGGATTGCTTTGCATGATAACTGTACTACACTTTCTTACCTAGGGAGCAACTCGGCCAACAACTGATCACACTTCTGCTTTTCCTGACAAAGTGCTTCGGTGCGCAGAGCAACAGTATTTTCCAATTGGCTAGAATAGTTCTCCAGTCTTTGAATCAGGCTTTCCAGGAAGCAATTGTCATCGATACCCGGAATTTTGTAAATTCGGTCTTTTACTTCCTTTATAAATGGTCGATTGGATGGGATTGAGTTTTGACAGTCTTCAGTGATGGTTCGAAGAATGAATAGAGTTGGAGAAAATGCTTGGAATTCTTCCGCTGGTTGATCTGCGAAACGACAGCTGATTACATTCTGACAATTTTTCTGCAACATTCGCACCTTCGACTGAATAGCGCTGGTCTTGTAGGACATGTGCTATAATACCGCCGAGCGCGTACAAATCTGCCGATTGTTTCGCTGCTAAAGCTAGCTGTGCAAAGGAACTGCAAAGGTCACGGTGTTCTGGCGCCACAAAGTTCTTTACGAAACTTTCCCCATAATCTTCAAATTTTCTTGGACACATTGAACCGGCTCGCAGTTCTCTGAGAAGATCGTTCATCCCGGTTTCTGTAATCTGCACGTTGAAACTCTTATCAACGACGCACTTTGAGGGACGAAGATGGCCGTGACGTTTAATGCATGAACGGTGAATATGGAAAAGACCCTACGGAACGAAATGTAGAAGACAAAACAAATGTACTTACGAATATAATATAACTAACACGAAACACGCGAATTAATGTAGATGTTCTGATTTCGTTTGCGCAAAACCGATTCGATTTGTCATTAGTTACCTGAACGATGTCGCGGATCAACGAAACTTTCAGGTTAATATCGACTGCAATTTCATCCAACAGCACATCCATTCCTCCGCGTTGGCAGTGTGCCTTGACGAATGTCACACTTGTTGGTTGCAGCGCGATGCCGATTATTCGGTTAATGTTCTGCGACACATTGGCTAGGCGACGAAACTGCAAACAGTTACACAGACAGTAATGTATCATTAGCAACTAATATCATTCGCAGAGTACTCCAGTCTGTACCTCATTTAAAGTCTCTTGACAAACTCGTGTAAACACCGGTTTGTGCAGAACTTTCACAGTTTGTACTCGTACAATTCTTCCGTTGTACAACATATCTCCCAGGTGAGTTTGCGAGTAAGTGGTCTTTGAGAAACGACTGGCCAAAGAGAAATTCACAGCCGACATCTGAAATCGTTCAGATAATCCGTGCACTGTCAAGCTAGCGGAGCAGGACGACAAACGTTATTCAAACATCTGGATTCACTGGATTTCGTCAGCTTGCTTAGATCTATGTTCCACCAATCCAAATCGCTGTTCCTCTTTCTGGTTTTTCTGCAACCGTCAATGTAACATTTCAATGTGTTTGCATGGTGATTCGAAAAGTTTACCTTAAATATATTACAGCACCAACTGTTGACAGGAGAAAGACGAAGCATACGGCCACAAGAGCGGCTTTTAAAGTGCTTCCTTGACCTTCAACAGAATTACAGCGTGTAGCCTCATCATAAGTGAATAATGGGTAAATACGCGCAAAGTACAAACCGTCTTTGTTACATTGAGGCGCTTCGTTCAAGAATCCGCATGTTGGTTGGTTGAGCGGTGGGCGATTATCCCCTGTACTCCAATAGATTTGCTGGTTAGGAACTGTCGTCAGTTGAGATGTTGCGCTATCGTAGCGCAGCACTAGCTGTTCAACAACAGTTTGGTTTTGAGGACAAACTTGGATGCAGGTGGTGCAGTTTCGAGTCAGGATAAATGACTATGTGGTTTTACCTCAAAAGCGCGAGTAGCTGGTTGAAAATTAGACAAGCAAATGATGTCCTGCCTTTCTCCGTTTTGAGCAGAATACATCTTCCCCACTTTCGGTAGGATAAAAGTGCGGTTTAGCAATTTTCTAGCGATGATCTTGCCATCTCGGATATCCGAACCTTCCGCTTCCGTTTCGACTAAAGCCTAATTAGCATCCAGGAATAAACGAAAATTACATAGAAGATCCAGAAAATGTGTCACCTGGTAGTATAGCAGAACTGACGCGTACGACGAAACGACGAACACTGATGGCTGCAAAAGTATTTCGCTCATTTCAGTCATCATTTTCTTCAAGGTGTTACAATTATCCATTTTGCGTCAAGTAATATTATACCCCCGTGCCCGCGCGGAAAGTGGCATTATACTTGTTGATTGCTCTGTCCTTCATTTCTGCGAATAGCCCCGTTATTTCCGCACCGTAATCGTAGCACATCGATAAGACAAAGACTGCGGAAAAGGATTCAAGTGCAATCTATAATACAAAGCTTTGGACAATGTCTGCAGCTCGTTTGCTAGTTTATTACGAACCTCGTCGTTACCGTCACCTAATAAATATTTCAGTGGACCAAATGGATTGTTGGGTGCATCCATGTAAATCCGCACCTTAATGATCAGGAGCTTGGAATGTACCAGTGTGATATGCGGTTTTCGGTATGCTTACGTATTCTTTTGCGGAACTGCCAAGACGATAGAATGCAATCTGTACACAGAAATACAGTGATCAGTAAAGATGGTCTACATCATTTTACACGATCCACCATTGTTTTTCTACTTACCAAAATGTTTCTCGCTGTATCTGGTAGTGAGCTAATCAGGACAACTGCAAAGAGCAGCCAAGTGCGAAACACTAAGTTTCGGTGCCAAACCCTAAAGTTCTCATTACTTACCTCGAGAGACTTTAGAAACAGCCAAAACAACCTTTTCATAATCGACAACTCCGCTGCTGTTTATCGGGAACGAGTAGAACTGGACATTCTCCGCATTGACCTTTAAATGCTTCTCGATTTCACTGTAGACGAGACTGTTGAAGAGTTGTCGAGTCGAGTTGTCATACACCATAGCCACGGATGTCCAGTTGTACGTCTGCATTAAGCGGAGAACCATTACGCCGTAAGGGTTGTACTGGAACGGAGCGAAATCAATCGTTGTTGGATACAATGACCGGTTACGAAGGTGGGAAAATGTCACACCACTAAAATTGGACATTATGTCGCAGTGTACGGTAGGTGACAAACTTGGAAGTTTTAAGTGGTCACGTACGAATTCAGAGTGAACAGGTTCCATTCTGAAGTGGACAAATGTCAAATTTGACTTTTACATTCAATTGTATCTGGTTTTGTTGAATATTCGAACATACCTCGTGCTAAACTGGCTAATGTCGTTGTTGGATTGCAACCTTTTAACAATTTGAAGCAGTTTTCGCAAAATTTACCAGCATATATTTTTCAAGTTTTTCTTGTTGCACTGCAGTTGTGTATGATTTTTCCTGTTACAAATCATAATTTTTGAAATTCTTGCTTTTTGTACCTGGATAAAACAAGACACAGACGTCATTCCCAACACTGCATCTCTTGTAATAATACTCCGCAACAAGATGGTAATACGCATCAAAATCCGGGCATATTCCCAGCTCATTCGATGTGATATATTCCAGAGTGACGTTAAACCTTCCTGGATACAATTCCTTTGCATCCCGTAATCCCAGATCAAATCCGGCCGCGGTAAACGGTAAAGCTTGAATAAATCGCGGTGCCGACATTCCGTAAATCATGATAGTAACGTTATACTCACACTTCACTGTAAACAAGCACAGCAGCCTAACTAAAACAATGCCTACACTTAAATGGAAAATACCAGGTTCCATCCTGGATAAACTATGAATGTCTGGATACAGGTACGATAACAGGAGTGGACTGTAGCAAAGGGAAGTAGGGTTTTGTTGGAGACCGATTCCTTGCCTAAGGGATGTAATATTTAAAAGGCTTAAGAAAATTATTCCTTTTCCAGAAATTAATCTCCGATTACGGTGTGGAGAGGATATTGTGATCTGTGATTTTCCTCCCTCGTGCTTCGGATGATGCGAAATCCCTCTGGGGTGAAATCAGCTGCGATGCTGAAATATGTAGTACATAGCAGCTTTTTCATCTACTTGTTAGTAGCTGATTAATATCACGTACGCTCTTGATTAAAAGTAATTACTTACGGTTTAAGGTGCGCCACTTACGGTGACCTAGCTCAGACACAATTAAATTAATTATAAATACAAGATGTGTTTCTCTTACCAGGATGATCTGGCGATTATTGCTCATAGTATACAATTAAATCGTTTAACATGTACCCACTAAACGTTAATGCTTGTCAGATTACGAAGGACAATGATAAAAATTAGTTTCAACCAAGAACATTTTGAATCGTGAAATCTATGTCCGATACAGTAATAAACAATTTTGTTCGCTGCATCGGAATAGTATAGCAACCTTTGGAGCGGCATCGAGCCTATCGTGAATGCAGAAAAAGGGAACAATATTATGTTTTGAATTAACATTGCTACAACTACAAGGCTGCATTACATTCCTTCTGCAATTATGCGAAAATTTCATGCATACCTTAAATTAATTAATACCTTAGATTAGTTGTTAGTCAGCTACATATTGACATTGTACTTCGCCCGTCTTTTAAAACTAGACTTTTTATCATTCCATTTCAGTCCCAAGCGATCACATCGGATTACACTTGGGGGATCAACGTTTACTATCAGAAACCAGTTCCAGAATATATATTACTCATCGCTGACATTTCATTCTTATAAGCTGCTAGCAACTTGGGTGTGTGTCTGCGCTTGGTATACCTACGGTAGTTAAGCGTCCCCTGATTCATGAAAACAATTTATTGAGCTATGCATATGCCGATTCATCATCCTACCAACTACCAAATGCAAAACAAACCGGTTTGCTGACTTTGCTCGGTCGCACTGGAAAAGATGTACAAGGAAGGCCGGAAACCAAAACTGTAGACATGCCGTAACTTCCAAGACAGCAGTCTGGCTGAATTAAACAATATATTTTACGATTTAATGTGTGCAATCTACGTGAAAGGTTCTTCCTCTTTTTGATATATTGTAAAGTCAAAAAAATTTATTGAAAATGGATGGCAGTGCATTAGGCATTTGCGTCGGATGTGGCTATTCGATATTTTTTCTGGCATACCTGGTAAGTATTGATACGCATCGGGTATTAACTGGTCCAACGTATTTCTGGTATTTTAAATTTCATACTATTGTAGTACCTTTCCTCTTGCCCACTTTCATGGTAAACTTGACACTTTTTACAATTTTCTGTGCGTGGATATGCGTTTTCGGAAGTTAGTATGCTAGCTTGCAGTTTAAATTTCCTTTTATAAGCCCGTCGTTCGAATATCTCTTTCCATCAGTACTTCTATAGAAGTATCATAGTTTACTGTACGCGATCGCTGAAATGGCACGCAGAGTAGCTAGTGTATTCGGTAACATGCGCGTCGAATATTCCTACTCTGCCTACCCCCACTCGTCACACTGCCAGTACCGCTAGGGTGTTGTATGCGGTAGGGCACATTTTCGTGCCATTTCATCGATCGCGTACAGTAAGTCTTAATATTATTATTTGTAAAACCTTGAACTTTTCAGGTGGTAGGAAACAAATAAAGATAAACATAACCGATTATATCATAATGGGGACGTAATACACACATGCAACACTACCAAATCCAAATACCTATCTTTATGCGCCAGTAATACGTTTTTCTGTTGCTATTGTTGAAGGCAATGCGGCCGCCGTTTTGGGCACACTGCCGAGTATTAAAGCGCATGAGAATGAGCGAGATCAGATTAGAAGTTTTAATAATAATATGTTGTTGTCTGTACGCCAGCGCATTTTGTGCGAAAGGAATTATTCCGAATCCGTGTATATAATTATGTGAATTAAACATTATGCTCATTTCAGGCGGCATGCATAGCATCACCGGCACTAGCCACCAAAGCCATGGTGGACCAGGGTCTCCCCATGAGTTCGACGCAAGACCTGTGGAAATGGCATGCCGGCTTGGGCTACGCCTTAGTCCTCATGTCCATGTTGCGCGGAGGCCGAAACCGTTGTACTGCCAACATAGACCACGCGAAGGTTAGCGACCCGGAGAGTGGTGCTGGGCAAGTCGGACTGAAGCCCAGCTTCGTCTGCTGCTGGGAACTTGTTGTAAGAAGCCTGAGTAAATAAAAACAAACGTTGATAATAGCAGTATAATACAGACCTTTTCATAAAGTTTCTTTTACATTACGGTCATTTTTTATATAGCGTACTGTTTTAGAGCCTCTATGTTTCGTGTCGTAGTGTCATTTTTATTTTGCTCATTTCATTTTAAGACTGATTTGTAATACCAAACCAAGGTTACAAAATATTAATTTACAGTAAAAAGGGTAAAACATTTTTTATACATTTAACCAAAACTAAGCATGATAAAGTTGTTATTCAACATATACAGACATACATTCTGCGACAATTCAGTCCTGTATTGCATCAGTATCTGTCGCGTGCACGTGTGTAATTGTTTTTTATTCCACTAGGTTGGATTGCTCGGTTTAGCAATGACCATCGGACTGGCTGTTACTAGCTTCAAGATTTATTTCGAAACAAATAACCATGGTCACAACTCCGTCATCACGCATATGTTTTACTCAGCGGTGAGCAAATACATGAAACATGACACACATATGACACATATATGACACACACACAAATATATAGCATGACGACTAATAATGATTTATTATTATTATAACACAATGCAATTTGAAATCCATATTCGTTTTGCAGATCTGCGGTATTGTCGTATCGATGCTCGCTCTCGTGATTATTCCCATTACCATCTGCTGTGCATTCTGCGCGTTCTGTACCGGCATTATGGCCATGTGTTTCGGCAGGCAGATATAAAAGATATGAATCTTCCGATGTAAAAATGCAGTTTTTGACAACGTCTGCATTGCTATTTCATTATTTATTCGGGAAAACGTCCCACCACCGAAACCACACACTATGTCGCAGTGTACAGTAGGTGACAAGTTTTGGAGGTTTCCAGTGGTCATGTACGAATTGCGCGGAAACAGGTTCCATTCTGAGAAGACGAATCCCGAATTAGATGTTTAAACCTTGGCCGAATTCGATTTTGCTGAATATTTCAACATTCTTCGAGCTGAACTTGCTAATGGCGTTGAAGGATTGCTTGTTGTACTATTTTTTAAAGAGAGCTTTAATTTATTGACCATCGGCTGTTTTTTTAGTTTACCTGTGATGCTGAAACCAAATACAGAATAAAACACCAGACACAGTGATGTATTTATACATTGATACAATTGCCTTACAGTTAGGAAAACTGAAATCAAACCGATACCCCAACAAATTTGTATACGAGCTCGTATTGCTAATTCACATAAGTCTACCACGACTCACGTACCCCGCGACTCAAGTACACCACTTGCTATTTCTTGTTTAAAAATAGTTCTTATCGTTATTCTTCGTACTCTACAGACATTGATGCATTTCGTACATGATACAGATTCTAATCATCTGCAATAATCGGCAGATCATCCTAGCGAAAGAAACACATGTTCTGTATAATTTGGTTATATCTGAGGTCACCGGAAATGGCTCCCTATAAGCCTTAAGTAGTTAATTTTTATCAAGGTCGTACGTACGTGATACTAATCAACAATAAGAAAGTATGAAGAAGCCGCTACTACATAATATGTCAGCATCGCAGCTGATTTCACCCCAGAGGGAGTTTGAATCATTCGGTGCACGAGAAAGGAAAATCACCGATGATGACATCCTATCCACGCCGTAATCGGAGATTAATTTCTGGAAAAGAGAATACTTTTATTAAAGCATTGTAAATAGCACATCCCGTAGGCAACGAATCAGCCTCCAACAAACCCTATTTCACGTTGCTATACTGCATTCCTTTTGTCGTACTCTCATCCAGACAAGCACAGTTTATCGAGGCCGGATGAGACCTTGTTTTAGTCATGCTGCTGTGTTTGTTTACCGTGAATTATGAGTACAACATTACCATCATGATTTACGTAATATCGGCACCGCGCTTCATTCAAACTTTACCGCTTATCGCGGCCGGATTTGATCTGGGGTCATGGGATGCAAAGGAGCCGCATCCAGAAAGATTTAACGTCACTGTGGAATATATCACATCGAACTGGGAATATGCACGGATTTTGATGGGCATTGCCATCTTATTGCAGAGTCTTAGAACTGCAAAGCAATAGCAACTATCGACCGAAGCGAAGCGGAGGTCCTCTAGCGTCTACACTGAATGCAAACGGTTTTGTTGTCCATCCCGTCGGTCACGGTACCCGAAATATTGCGTAATAACACAGTAGTAGAGGGCGGCGTCCTCTACATGCAAGAAACTGTATATTTTCCCCTTCCGTCGGTCACGATACCGGAAATATTGCCTAATAGTATCTGTACAGTAACATATGGCGGGTCCTCTATATTCAACAAAACTGCGTGATTTGTCCGTTCCGCCGGTAACGGAATCGTAAGTATTGCTTAATAACACAGTAGTAGAGCGCGCGTCCTCTCTATGCAATAAAACTGTATAATATTATTTGGTCGTCCGTCGGTCACGATACCCGAAATATTGCGTAAAAACACAGCCATTTAAATGTACGGGAACTGGTATACGCTCCTGGAACAACACCTGCGGACAGTCTGCCACTCACTTACCGTTCTTGTTTTGAGTTCGACAAGTATACGTTTACTAACAACTTCGTTCCGATATCGCCCACAACTACATAGTGGCACGACAAAACTGAAGACTGTTCCAGGACCCGGTTCCCTTTATCGCTTGCATGCGCCATACACAAAGGCCAAGGAATTATCTGCAGTTCTGCATAGTGCATATTAGGCAGAATTCGCCTCTGAACTGACATACGTCGTTGGCCTTTCGCGAGTACTTAAGCTAGCCACTGAGCCAACTTTTCCTTTCGCGGTCCTACAAGCAGTAAAAAGTGAAAAAGCGACCGTACAGAGAAAGACAGAGCTGGCTAGAATGAGCCTTTTGCTTTAATACTGATGAGCCCTTTCTCTTTTCCTTTAAGTGTAGCAAAGGTCAGCGATATTTTCGTTCTTGGGAGAGACAGAACCATGCAACGTATGGTCGTGTCAAGAGTGTTTGGCAGGTAGCACAAACACTCTTGACCACTGTCCACATATTCACATCGTGTCCGTGAAAGTTTAGTTCTATTAAGTGTGTCGGTTTCCTGCTCGCTTCGGCCTACAGTGTCGGCAAGCAGCGAATACACTTAATTAGTAAAAATTTTTTTTGAACTAATACAAAAATTAAACAATATCAATGTATTAAATTAATATTAGTAAGCCTGATCCTACAGCTAAGGCTGCGTTACATTCCTTGTGCAATTATTCAGCAATTTCATGCATACCTTAGATTAATTGTTAGCTGGTTACAGATTGACATTGTACTTCGCCGCGGTATAAAAGTGGCCTCTTTGTCATTCTGTTTCAGTCCAAAGCGAACGCAATGGAATTACCCTTGGGGCATCAACGTATACAATTCAAACCAGTTTCAGAATATATATTTCTCATCGCTCAAATGTCGGTTTTATAAGCTGCTTGCAACTTGAGTGTGTGTGTCTACGCTTAGTGTAGCTACGGTAGTTAATGTGTACCTTGATTCATGAAAACAATTATTTATGAACCATGCATATGTCGATTCATCTTGCTACCAACTAACCAAATGCAAAATAAACCGGTTTGCTAACTTTGCTCGGCCGCACTGGAAAAGATGTACAAGCAAGGCCGGAAGCTAAAACTTTAGACATACCGCGTAGCTTCCAAGACAGAAGTCTGGCTGAATTCAAGCAGTAAAGCAGACAATATTAAATTAACAATTTAATCCGTATTTTCTCCGTGTAAAAGTATTCGTCGTTTTTTTGTTATAACGCGAAACAAAATCTGTTAACAATGGCAGCGGGTGCGGTAGCCATTTGCTGCGCATGTATCTTTCTGTTAGGTTATCTAGCATACCTGGTAAGTGCCATTGCCTGATGTGTTTCATTAATGAGCTGCATATCATATTTTTCGTATTTTAAATTCTATAATGTGATTCTTTCTTTCTGTCAACCCTTCCCCCTTTCCTCTTGGTGTGTAAAAGTAGTAAGTTTACCATCAAAGTGGCCAAAGAACAAAGTGTATAGTACACGCATCTTCTATTTACATTATACACTTTGTTCTTGGTCACTTTAATGGTAAACTTGCTACTTTACTCAATTAAATGTGCTGGAACATACGTTTTCGAAACTTAGTATACTGAGCCTGCATTTTACATCTCTTTTATAAGAACTGTCATCTGAATACCTATCTCCGTCGCGTCATAATTTTAAATAATAATATTGTTCTATATATATTCTTGGATTTTTAATTATAAAGCTGGTAAAAAGACAATTAATAAAAATAAAAATAATCGACCAGATATCGTATTGTAGACGACAGTACCAAATTAAAATGCACGCATGTGTTATATATTGTATATATAATATATAATATATATTAATACAATATATATTACATATATATTATGTATATACACATATATATAATATATTGTATGTATTCATAATCGATATTGTATCTAAATATAAGATATTGTATATACATATTGTATACAAAAGATATACAGTTATTGTGAATCAATCATTCAGGAATACTAATTTTCAGGCGGCATGCATAGCAGCACCGGCGTTAGCCACGCGAGCCATGGTGGAATATGGACAATCCTCGGAAAACACTGAAGGGCTGTGGAAATGGCATGCCGGCTTAGGTTATGGCTTACTGCTTATGTCCCTGTTGTTCGGCAAGAATAGATGGACTACCAGTCTGTTCGGCAAGAAGGATATCGCCGACGTGGAGGCCCAGCAAGTCTCATTGAAACCCGGTTTCACATGCTGCTGCGAACTTGCTGTAAGTACTGTACGCGAGAAAATAATAAAAATAATCATATACGATTATTTTTATTATTTTCTCTGTTTTTTTATTATTAATTAATTATGATTATATAATAATAATTAATAATAATAAAAAAAACACAGTAATATTAACCATAAAGGTATAAGCATTTGTACAAAAAGTTACATCTGAGATCGCAGATTAAAATATAAAGTTATTGTTGCAATTACAATGCTCGAATCATTGGAACCAATTTCTGCCCAATAAACAATCTTTCGGTATACAACTGGCATTCATTCGTCTAGGTTGGATTGGGGGGATTAGCGATGACCATCGGACTTCTCGTTACCAGCTTTAAACTGTATTTCGAGCAAAACGATTTGCATGGATTATCGACGAAATACAACCCCCCCATCACCGCCCATATCAACTCACTCTTGTTCTACTCTGCGGTGAGCCGATCAGATGATTATTGCAGAAATATTACATACATAAATATTAAAAAATACATAGATAAATAGATAATTACATAATTACATAAATATTACATACATATGCATAAATATTGAAAAATACATAACTATATATAATTACAAATATATAATTAATTACATAAAATATATTATATGCATAGGCATAAATATTTAAAAATACATAAATAAATAAACAATTACAAGTAAATAAATCCTTAAATAAATCTTACACACATATAATAAAATAATTTACTATTTTGCAGATCTGTGGTATTATCGTGTCGGTGGTGGCTCTCATCTGGATTCCCATTGGCATCTGCTGTTCATTCTGCGCATTCTGTACCGGCATTATAACCAAGTGTTTGGGCAAGGGGGGAGAGTTATAAAAACGGATTCGAATCTGCCGATTTACAGTGCATTTCTTGGGCAATTTCTTCATGTTTCCTGTGCAGCGCCATACCGTGCTTTTCTTGATTTTATACTCCGCCGGTTTTTAGAAAATATATCTAACCCGTAACGCTTTAACTAACACCCACCCGAGCGCCAATCACGTTTGTTTTGCATTTTTCCTGTCATTAAAATCGTTCTCCAGACATATATCCGTTGTAGACTTGTTTCATGGTCGGTTGGCTGATTCAGCGGGAATATTAATAAAGCCTGTACTATTGCAAATATAATCCGGTGCGACGGTAAACAAAAAGAAAGCGTACATGTGTATATATTTGCTTATGCATGCCTTGGTCCCTTGATTATCAACTCGTACTATATCCGGAACGATAACGATATGGCGCGTTTTTGTTGAGGAATGTTTGTATTTATTATCGCCTGTAAACAGTGTTATCGTTTTATGAATTGCGTAAGGTTGGCCTGGATTTTGATTCAAACACACTCAAATGCACGAAATCAGCCTTGCAGACCAAAGCAAAGCGAATCTTATTTTTCGGCTGTTATAGAATATTGTAGTGTAAAGCACAAGTGTGTTGTAATATTTATTCGAATAGTTTATAACATTTCTGATAAAAATGGTGGCTATTCTTTTGGCATGCTGTTGTTGTGGATATTTCCTCTTCGCCTTGTTCTACCTGGTAAGAAATTGATAAAATATTATTTTATAATCGACATTGGTTATTTGCCGGTACACGGAATATTTAAAAAGCATTAATCAAAAAAGTTAATCAAAATTCACTGTATACATATCATTATTATACAAACAGAATTGTACTGAAATACAAATTAATGCTATAGTTATTTTTATTTTCTTGAACAGGAGTTTGATTCGTTTTTATAAAATCTTTATGGTAATCATCAAATCGTAAGAAAATGCACCGAAAAATTTGAATTTAATAGAAGCCTTAGTATTATTTGAAAGGATTTCGAATGTTAATAAAACCAAGATTTCTATTAATTTCCCTTTTTAAATTCATTTAGTTCAGGATCGACTTCTCCGCTAATTGCGCGGGTTAGAAAATTAACTGTTAGATTACAAAATTTAAATAATGAAACGCTAAAAAATAAGCTACGGACTTAAGTCAAGGGACAAAGTCTTCGTTTGTACTGGATTTCTGATATATCGATTAAGCAAAAAAATTTACGCTATAATAATTTATTATTGTGCTGAGTAACAAGTAACGAACGCTTTTCTACAACACAGGCTGCCGCTGCGGCATCACCGGCGTTAGCCACGAAACACATGGTGGATCTGAATTTAGCGGCCTCGGACATCGATCCGTTGTTAAAGTGGCACGCGGCGTTGGGTTATCTCTTCCTGATCGGTGCCATCTTTCGGTCGTCCCATAATAATTTCCTAACAAAACTCCGGACTAAGGACAATGATGTGGAGAGCGGGGAGACCAGCGCCTGTAAACTCGGGTGTGGATGTATCTGGGAATTTGTGGTAAGAGTCCGTAAGACCCGATTTCGCCCACCGTAATCATAGTTAACATTGATAAGTATAATTAACACTGGGAGAACTGTAGTGGTTACTCTCACCACTGACGACACAATTAATTCTACAAAAAATTCAGAAAATTTTTTTGATACATTTCTTTGCGGCTATGTGACTGAAATATCGTCTAGTTTGCAACAACATCGCGTTTGATAACATTGACCCAACCGGAAATTAAAAATGTCTGTTGCTGTATTTTGACCAGTGAAAAGCGTTAGATTATACATTAGTCTGTAGTAAATTAGCTAAAAAAAAATGTTATCCTTTTTTACTCCATGCGATCGAGTCATAAAATTAATCAGCTGTCAGGTAATTAAGTATATGTTGAACGTCCTACAGCGTTTTGCAGATTGCAGTGAAATGCGTAGTCAGGTTTATTCGGCAGAGTCCAGTTCTAAAGTACGTATCAACAACGAAAAAGCTGTTTAATAGTATATAATTATGTTCAGTAGTTATCGAAGATATACGTGAGTGTTTTATTACACTGACACTATTCTTTTCGACAGATTTCTCTTATCCCATTGGCGATAGCTATTGGATTGTTATATACAAGCTTTCAGATCTACTTCAATTCAATCAACCGGGAAATATCGGCACACCTGTACTATTCTGCTGTAAGTGCTACAAGTGGAACAACAAAGCTTGCGCTTTTATTTTAATCGTGCTATGACGTCATGAAAAATGTCTCTATATACAGATCAAGTTTTAGATATTTTTAGACAATTTTTTCAGATATTTTATTTAGATATGTTGAACAGTTTCAGTTATTATAAATAAATTGTACCAATTGTATAAACTGTACCAATCGAAGTATGTTCAAAATCCATCTTTTGTTCATTGCAGATTCTGGGGCTCGTGGTGACTATTCCGGCAGTGATCCTTTTTCCGTGCATGTTGTTTTGTGCAATCTGTACCTGCTGTACAGCCTGCTGTACCGGGATCTTCGCCTCAAAAGGGTCGTACTAAAGAAATTCCTGAAACCGCAGTTTGTTAGCTGATGCCAGCACATCACATTGATGCATACGATTCGGTGTTTTTTCAAGCATTTTCTTGTGAACATACCGATGATTCAAAAGGCGTGATTTTTAGGCAAAACTTCTACTGTGAAGACGATCGTAAAAGGAACTGCACACTTTCATAATTAAACTGAATAATATTACATCTCTTATTTTTCTTAGTCGCGTGTTAGACAAAAATTGTCATTCGCACAACGATCTGTACGTATACGCGTTAGAATATGGTGCATTTTACGACAAAACGACAAGATCACACATAAGACAATAAACGGAACATTTCAATAACTGAAAGAAAAGAATACCGAAACGTCTAGAATTCTCCACAAAGATTGGACACGATTACGCAGACTAGTGATATTCCGATTATTAGATACACTATGCCCGTGAAAAACATTCTGCATTCAATAAATTTTGGAAGATTGTTAAATCTATACAGTACAATCTGCTTCGCATCGATATCGCTGCGCAAGTAAAACACCAACATTGCCTTTTGTTCATCGGTCGAGAGATCTCTCATGCTGCAACAAGTGTTCGCACAACACGGGAGGCACCGTTATCAGGCCTGTTGTCTGATAACAAAAACAGGTGCGAAATGTCGTGGGTGTACGCAGTTACAAGACAAGCATCCAAAAATAGTCCGGTTGACCTTTAATATTTCGGTAGGTGAACAGGGAATCACTGCATGACAGTGTACTGCTTTATCTGCTTATTATCGACGCTTCTAATCATCGTTATCGTTTCACAAATGGCGTAACCTGGTCTTAATTAATTAAACGACGTTCAAAAATGCACGAAATTAATCTACTGCCAAATGTCATAGCTGTGCTTACTTTTCGTTGTTTTGGAGTATGTTGCAGAAGTGCAATCAAATATTTTCTCGAATATCTTAATGGATCTATGACATAGCTCATCTGTTGATTTAACTGTAATTTGTAATAATGGCGTTCTTTTCATAATGGGTCTCCTTTTGGTGTGCTGCTGGTGTGCGTATATCTTCGTTGCCTTGCTATTTCTGGTAAGGGACTGATAAAAATATTTTGCAGTCAACCATAACACAAGAACTTACTGTACGATCGGTTAAACTAAGAAAAAATGAGTTTATAAAAATACTTTTATTAGATAAAAACTTTTACGATTACATATATCACTAATATTAATATAGCGATTTTTTTGCAAAATAGGTCGCTTGTGCGGCGTCACCGGCGCTAGCCAGCCACCACCTGGTAGTCGCACAATCTGCGCAAATCGACGTACTGTGGAAGCGGCATACTGCACTAGGTTATGTCTTCTTCCTCTGCGCCATCTTTCACTCTTCTCATAATATTATCCTGGCAAAACTGCGGAGTAACGATAAGGATGTACGTAGGGAGTGGGATCCGGAAGAATGACGAATGTAAACCCGTTTGCGGATATATCTTGGATTTTCTGGTAAAAAGACGACCGATTAAATTAAATTAAACATTTACTGTAATATTATTATTATTATTATATTATATTATTATTATTGTTACTTAAATATTATTATTGTTACTAACTTGAGTCTGTTAAAAAGTTAATGTATGGCACACGCAAGCTCGAAACGTGTTAGCTTTGTTTATATTGTTGTATTCTGTAACATAACCGAAATTAAATTAGTTTATACATTAATTAGAATCGATAAAATACTTATTTCAAAGGTAATTAAAAATTAATTAGAAGTTTATTTGAAAATTTAATTACAACTAATTAACGGTCGGATGTGTATTAATAACTTAAAAATGTGTAAATAATTACTGCCGCCTGCTGTCTCTATGCTTCAGTTTGCAAGGTAGTCATCAAGATACTATAAATTTCTTAATGCACAGACAATTTCTGTACTTTTGTCTTTTTTTGGTAGATTTGCCTTATCTCATCGGTGACAGCTATTGGACTGTTATGCACAAGCTTTCGGATTTATTTTGATTCAGTCGACAACCGAGAAAGTTTACACCGCATGTATTATTCTGCCGTAAGTATACGATGTAGACATTTGCGTGTTATAACCCTAGCTATCGTATTTTTTTTATTATATTTTAAGGCTTTTTGCTTAATATGTTATCATAACTTTTGTGTTCCGTGATTTTGTTGTGACTTGTTTCAGTGTTTCTCTGTTGTCGTCTGATTCGATGGCTTTATATTTCATCAAAATGTGTCTTGCTTTTATACTTCTATAGATGTTATAGCTAAGTCAGTTTAAATTTTAAACGAAATCATGCAGTCCATATAGTCAATCGGTTATTGATACATACCTTATTGTACAGTCTAGTTGTCCAAATCCGCCTTGTGTTTATTACAGATTTTGGGGCTGGTGGTGACCATTCCCGCAGTGATTGTTTTTCCGGGCGTGTTGTTGTACTACTGTGCTGCTGGACTGCACAATCTGCTAGCTGCTGTCAGTACACCACATCGTTATAGATCATTCGGGATTTCGCATACAATGTCATATTCTTCTGAATCTGAACATGGTGGTTATTAAAAACTGCTTTGCACATTTCTCTACGACAAACCTTCTCATGCTGTATATATAGCGAGATCATAAGAGAAACTGAAGTCTTTACATTACATCGACATGAATAAATATTTCAAATGTTTTTCGGCAAAAGCCCGGTCGTAAAGTTTTACAGCAAAAAGCAAAAGCAATGCGAACAAAAAAGTCAAAATACTTAAACACAACCCACATATAACTATGTACTGACATAACTGCAATAGTTATTTTAGCACCACCTTCTTTAATTTGAATCTCATTCCCAATAAAGATTTAGTAAACCTACACATTATGGTTCCTAATTGTGTGGCTTCGTATTTCAACAACTGCAAAACTGTATTTTATATAACAATTTTGCGCCCATAGAACAAGAGCTTATATAATACAAAAATCGAAATTTTCGGCTACCGACACTGAAAAAATGCAGTAACGCTTTTCTGCTGCTTTGGAATTTCAGTTGCTAAAAATCACGATCACAAGAATATTACGATAACACCGGATAATTTTATGACGCACATGTATCATAATCCATATCAGAGGAATGTGTAACCCTACGCTGATTTGATGTATAAACCTGTGAAGACTTTTTATATCAACCAGTTACGAATGACCAATTCGCGGTCGTCTAATAATCGTAGTGGAATGGCACAAACTCGGATGCGATATGGAGAGGGGCGTTTGTTAAGATATTTTCATTATGTCAATGTAAATCTTTTTTATGGTATGTTTTTTTTTTAAGTTGTGGTAAGCTTTCGCTACCATAGTACACACTTTTACAGCCAAATTTTGGCAGGAAGTTAGAACAATAAAGACGCATTAAATATATTACTATAATATCTTTGGTCGTAATCCAATCAACTCAATGTTCTTGCCAACCTGTAAACTACGAAATCTGTTTGTTTTATAACACACGTGTTTCGCGGCAGTGTCCATCAACCTTTCAGTTTGAGATAATTTTTACAGGTGACCTTTGTACTGGCAGATCGTATCAGTTATTGTTGTTTCTCGTACAGTGACTGCTGATACTGATTCTGTGTTATGTAAGCTCATGTCATGCGTCGATTATATCCTTAACATTCCTGGAACAGCCACTTTCCGCGCAACAGTTTTTAATATTTGTTTTTCTATTTTGATCTAATTTATTATTATTATTCTGTAAACGTGGTTTGCATGGTATTCTTCATCAGTTTACAATGGCAAAATATCATCGAGACGCTTGGTGGATTATTCTGCTCTTCCTGTTAGCATGCGTTGGTAATTCTGCGCATTATTTAGTTACATGAAGTGTGGAAATATTGAATAACTAAAGCACTTTCAGGAATAATTACTAATGCCCGGTCAATAACGCAACCAAATGAAGCGGCCATCACAGATACTAAGCAATCTAGTGATTGTGTCCCGGAATTGAGGAGTCTGGAGAAACGGTCTGGAGGTTAGGCTTTTTGGACATATTCCCACATTTTTAATTTTAAAATTGTACATAGAAATTTTAAAACGCAGGATTTCACCGGAAAAAATGTAGGAATCAGTAGTAAGGAGTTTATTGAGTAACAACTTATTATAAAACAATTATTAACAAAGTTCCTTCAGGTAACATATGGATATCACAACGTATATTGATCCTGGATGTTAAATTTTATTATTTATTTATTATTTCTGTGCTTGGCGCACGTACGTACTCGACTTCTTCAGTAGACTAAAATGCGCGAAACTTTTTTATTTTACGTGTTAGAATGAACTTTCAAAATATGCACTTACTAAATTGCTATAGCAATATATATATATATATGCTATAGGCGTTAGGTTTTTCAGTTACGTATCCAAATATTCACCCAATACTTCTTCTACGATCCGAACATGTTTTAGGCCGGCTAGGTAATCAGCGAAAAAGAGAGTACACCGCTCAGCCGCGGCAAGGTACGTAAATACATAACATTTTCTAATTATTTATACCACTTATCATGATCAGTTTCCTTTACAAAAAAAATAATAGCCGATCTGCTCAACGAAAAATAAATAAAAGGGCGGCTAAACAAATCGATCCATGCATATCTTGATTCTCTGTTTTTTTTTTTGTTTTTTTTAGTAAAACAAAGTGGCAAATTTATTTCTTTTCCGGCTATACAAGTTCTGCGAGTCAACACAGTTCAATTCTTTTTTCAACTAGCTGTTCTTTATGCGCACCAAACAAGCGAGATCGATTGACGCTTTTTATTGCCGTACGGTTATACTGTGATGGAAGAATAACCAATTATTGAATTTTATCTACGTTAGGAAACAGGCGACACAGCGGACGCCCGGGCGGTTGGACCCGGAGCACCCGGCCATCCAGAGGCGGATGAGGATAGTGATCCTCAGTTGAGATCCACAGGTTATCTGTGCGGAAGTCCATTTCGACTGATGCTCTTATGATGCGCAGTACCAAAACCACTACCGTGGCGGTACTGAGTTGATGACAAATATTCCTGTGGATCCTGTGTAATCTGTACATAGTGAGCGTATTGGAGAATTTCACAACGTTTTTCCTGTTCTATGGGATTTCACCCTCTCTCTACTCTTTTATGTCGAAGTTTTGACAAAATGGAATCATTTGCATTGTATTTTTCGCTGAATTTTTGCAGTGTATTTTCGTATCATAATTAAGGTACGCTCGCTTTTATGTTTGAGTGACCTTTGACCGCTTGGATGTTTTTGCTTGCCTTTAGCTGTTAGTAAAATGTTTGTCAAAAACATTTTTGAACATTGTGCGGAGTACTTGACAATCGGCACGTATGCCGACTGGAAACTACATTTTTCAAAGGACGAATCTTTGCAGTCCCATATAAACCTTAAAATTTCTTATAATAAAACTCTTTGGTTTTCTCACGAATTTTGCGCCTGACAATACCTGCAAAAGTCTACGACGGCGAATATGTATTCTTTGCGGATAATTTTCACATGCACACATTCTTGCTTTTCTATCAACGTGCCATGCAACTCTTTTTTTATTTTAACGTTTCAGTTTTTATCACCTGTTAAAAATTATTCACACGCTACGTCTAAGATCTACAGAAACACGACCACAAATCAACAACAGCAGGAAAATTTGTCAGCAAAACTGAGATCTCTTTAGTCGACGGTTCGCACCACAGCTCGCATTGTTTCTGGGTTCTTTGCATAGCTCCATTCAGGTCCACGTAGTTTCAACCAAACCGAATCAGTGGTGGCCCGGATGGAGTGTTCGACTGTTGGTTGTTGTTATCTTGTACACCGCGGACCGAATTGACCCAGGACATCAGTTGCCACACATTAGAATATGCGCCTATACGAAACGGAATATTTTACCAGTTGTCGATCTGCTTTAACACAGTTCCATTTTTCATTGCATGACTTGAACTTACGTACCAAAAACATCAGTTCGGCCACACCCTGCAACAAATACGGTCAGCATTAGTTCAGACAAGTAGTCATGATCTGCACGTCTAATGCCGTCGACGCGCATTTTGGCCTCTAGCCGTACTTAATTGCTGTCAAAGTGTTGTCAGTTCTTGTAATGGTTTAAGCGATGTTTTTTGAAACTACATTTCTTTACGAAACAGTATATATAGATGCTCTCCGAAAACTTCATGTCATGCTTTGTGCTTTAATTTTCGAGCTAATGCAGTTGGGACTATTTTCTTCCTCTCATTGCGAAACATGCTGATAATACATTCGGTTCCTATTCGGTTCCTATTTCGGTTCCTAACTATTTACGCGAATGAATGTGTCATACGCGATCGATAAACTTACCAACACCAAATGACGTTACTCCAACAATTTCGAAACGATTCTGTCGCCGGCACACCAGCGGACCACCTGAAATGATTCGGACATTCAGATCGGAAACTCTCATTGCACAAAGACAAGTAGTGCTATACAGCGCTGACCTGAATCGCCATTACAACTATCGTGTGAAACTGGATAAATGCTTCCCGCGCATACATGGCTATTCGTTAGTGAGATCAGTCCAGGAAAGGCCTGATTGAAAAAGGTTTGACAGGTTGTTTGCGGCACCAATGGTACGTCCGTTTCCATTAAACGACTGGATCCGCTAGCCGTAATGTCCACTTGACCTTTAAATTATATTCAATATTAATGCTACGTATCTTTCATCTGATAGTAAAATGAATACTGAGCACAAAACATAAAGTCTCTGCTAATCAAATTGATCCGGTCACCTACGTCTTTTTCGCTGCATCTGCGTCGTTAAGCCATATCCAGCGATGAAGCATACTGTCTGCAAAACCACAGAGTTACTGTTTTTCATGATAACTTTCCAATAAAACAACCACAAAGAGCTGTTTAGTATTATGAATATACCCCGGGTGTCGGCGCTTCCGATGGCATACAAACAGGCTTGACAAAAGGCGTAAAGGTCACGGGTGTCGATAGTCTAATCAGTGCGATATCATTGCTGAAACTCTGGCTGTTGAAGCTCGGATTGGTAATCGCAAAAGCTGCACGGTAGTCCGTGCCGCGCTGCGGATCTCCCAGGGTTGCGTTGAAATCAATGGCACCCATTCGTAACAGCAGATTTTGTGCGGGCTTACTAGAAATAAACTATATTCTAATCCAATTGTGTCAGACTCTATCTTTTTATATCAATGACTTGTGTTCACAGTGTTTTACAATCATTCACGACATGTAATTTATAACGAAATTCTTGAATAATAACAAAAGTAATAAGTCATAATACAAACTATTAACTGTTACAAATAACTGAAGAAGAAGATATCTGTAGCGAAAGGAGTCAATATAGTACTTGGTATTGAAATGCTTTACGATATTGCAAAGGTTAATTAGATAGACTCGATGTATGATCGAACTTGTCTACCACAGCATTTTTGGTTCCTTACTCTACAACGCAATGGGCAGCGGTAAGTACCCAGTTCTGGTCCAGAAGAACTCCTCCGCAAAATTGCCCTGAAATAATGAAAATTATAAACACGTTGTTTACAAAGCTTACGTTACAAGACAAAGGTGGCGTTATAGTAAATAAAATTACAAAAAAAAGTTTACAGATTTTTATGTCACAGCCTGCATTCTTGTGATTACGCTGTTTTGAGAACGGTTGATAAAAGCCACAATACTACGTTTCGCTACATTTCTTCTTTGATAGCAGATTCCGAGTGTTCGCCGTAATAGGCTTACTCATTCATATTCAATGTAAATATATGTACTACAATTTTGGCGTAATATCAAAAATGGTAACCGTTTTTATTTTTTCAAATTTAATATTTCAAATTTTATCAAAGTAAGGTATTAAACAAGTTTCCAGATGAAAAACCATGATGATAATGGCTAAAACAGATTAACTTTAAACACACTTTGTCTTTACCAATGCTAAAATTATGACTTCATAATTTCGCCGTAACAAAACAACTAAATAAATAAGAAATTAGGTCGGACTAAGGATCAGGCAAATTCAGCAATGATTCATTTGAACTGTAACTCCAACTTTAACCAACTGTAACGCGGTCCCACTGTACAGTTCCGTTTGAAAATACTCACCGTTATACCGCGCATCCACAATAGCCACCATATACGGCCACGCCCCCAGCAGGGCCGGATGCCCGCCAATGATCCGCCCCTGCCCGGGCTGGACAATGGGATTCCCGCAGTCGGCCGAGGGCGGCGGCGCCATCGTCCAGGGGAACGGCGTCGTGGGGGGCGGAGCTGTGGGAAAGGTCACCGGTGGGGGCGGCGTCCAGGGGAAGAAGGGAGGCGGGGTGGTAGGGAAAAAAGGGGCGGGGGTTTGTGGGAAGATATTACCGCCGCTGGTTATCGGGAAGAACTGGGCGCGGAATCCCCGGCGGCGGATCTGCGAACCCCGCTGACCTTGGGCGCAGAAGACGGCCACGATGGTGTTGGTGGTGGAGGTGAAGATGTTAAAGTCGGCTTTATCAGCACGGATTACTGCGTACAAAGGGAAGGTTGCGTAAGAACCGGGATAAAACAAGCAAATTTAGTAGCGCATAGGTAAAGAATGTAATAAATGTAGCAAATGTACAGAGGTACGTATAATGAAACTGTAAAATTATAGGAATAACTGGAGTGCAAGGTTAAAAATTATAATCAGTTCGTAAAGCCAAAAACTTAACCTTCTTAATTTTAAAGCTGCCCATGTATACAGTAATGCCTGTGTACTTATTATAACATTTACCCGACTCTGTAAAGCCGCTGCACTACACTTGCTGTTGCAGTGCTAGTTGCTGACGCCAACTATCAGTTGATCCAAAATAGTATCGAAAATTTTTTTTTGCTTGTGATAGATTGATAAATTTCTGTTTAAATATAAATTGCTTATAAATCAATGTACTTCATTCTGAAATTCATGCAAAACATCCCAAAAAATACGTTGGCGCAGTTCAGTAACTAATCAGTAGACCAGGGGAAATAAAAAGTTAAAAAGTGCAATATGAAAATTTTTTTGAAAATGCAAGGGAAAACCAGTCGCTTACAGATGAATGCTTGGCCTTGTGGACCCAAGGCAAAGTAGTCCTTTAAGCTGCACGCCGGTCCTAATTGATTGGCATACCGTCCGTCCACCACTGCCAGGAAGTCCCGACCCGGAATGCCAAACGGCTCCGTAAACTGGATTTGTACCTGTCCAACAGATTTTTAATTCTTTAATTGTATACTAATAAAGTAGTATTTTTCTTACTACATCTGTAAATCTCATTTTTCAAAATGATTTGTTTTTGTGCATTCTTTACGTTTTACTCAGATAATTACATAACATTTTCTCTTCGTCCGTTTTGAACTGGAAATGAATTACAAAAGATCCATCAAAATAAATCTGAATTTATATGTCTATTAAAATGGTAAGATTGTGTTGGAAATGTCCATTGTGCAAATGAAAAAATGCAGACAAATTACACTATACGAATCAGTTATTGTACTGCGCTGTTTTGGAAAAGATGCCATTCTTCACTTTGCGCCATTGTACTACGAGTCTACGCGTATACGTCTACTACAGTGCAAAAGCAACTATGTACATGTCTTTTTTCGGGTTTTAAAAGACAACAACGAAATTAACGAATCTTATTAAATAATCATAAAATCTGTATCACCGTACAGCGAAAAAAGCAATAGCTGTAGGTAAATATTATAACCATTGTAAACAACCATTTTCGAAAACATTTCAGTCACCCTTCTGACAGCGAGAAAATAGCTTACTATTATGAAGAGAAGCAAATAAATAGAACACTGATTCCTTAAAAAAACAGGCGCAAGTAAAATATTTTAAATTAAACTAAATCTACAAATCCGTTAAGGAAAGCTTGATCTATCTGTAGAGCCCTTTCAACCCGAAACCGACGATTCAGCAATCAAAAATATATATTTAATCAAAAACATATATTTATATAGTTATAAAATAAACAAGAAATGAAAATTAAATACTTCACAAGTATTGAAACGCTTGGATGGAAAGTGACAAACTGGAAATTCTATCTATAGGTTGACGTACAACATTCCCAGGTGGGACCGATATTGTCCACCGGCATTCGGCATAGTCCGGATAACTTCCGGGATAATTGGGCGGATACCAAAACATCCCCGCGCCGGCCAAAAATCCACCGCAGGCTATGCCGTACAAAAAATTTTTATACACAACGGTTAAGAAACGCATTTAAATTGTAAGCACTGACCAAGGAAAATAAGAAGATTCACGCGCGTATCGTAAAGTTATGTAGTAAAGTCATAACAATGAAAAATTAAAACATAATAAAAGTAATAATTAGCAGCAATTAAAAAGCAGAATAAAGACCAGCTATACTGTACATGCGGCATAACAAAATTCCATAAAAGAGTGTAAATTTTATATAGAAATCGCTCTACCGGAAACAAGCGAACGCTAGTATAAACCAATACGTACACCGTTATTACGAACTCGCACATGCTTTCCAGTTTTGCAATCAGTTTATAAAACGATTAAACTACTTACATTGAGCAATCAAGCAATTGAGCCAACTGGCAAAAATAATAAAATAAATAAACATCCATTTCCCCAACAAATTATCCATATTATTATTAAACCAAAAAAACCCCAGTGACTTTTTTGTCACCTTACTCCCATTACGATCAAAACTAAAATTTAAAAAAAATCACACATCCATTCTGGTCAACAACAGCATGATTAATTACAGGCGCGGCGTCTACACCGAAAAAAACAGCCGTGTAAAATTACCGCGTAACACCATTGTCATTGCCATCTTCCACACAATGATGACAATGCTGACAGTGCGTAAAAAAATGAAAATCACTTTTTCAACCGTCTATACTGTATAAAACAGGAGATCCGGCCCAGCCAGCACGTTCTTTTACTTCAATTTTCTTTAGCAACAATACAATGAACCTGACGACAGCGTTTTCAGTTTATTTTACTGCAATTCTACCGGTTCTTTGTGGTGGGTGATGATGTTTTCATCAATATCGAGTATCTTCCAAACTGGATGGTGTGTTGTGGTTTGCGACACCACTGTACCGTTTGTCACGTGTACTACGGGGAAATCAGTTGGAGCTGGTGTTGACACAGTGGCGAGTGGTCAGTTTAGTTAACCGGTGGAGAATGATGTCAATGTCAATAAAAAACGTGACGTGTGATTCTCACGCTGGAGATTAATGACTTGTGTGTGTTTTGATTGGGATGCTGATCAATAGAGCGGATAACTGACGGGACCGTGCTTTTAAGTATATGTATAGTTTTCAATAATACGATCTGTCGTTCGCTTTATTTGGCACCACAAACTAATTGTTTTTGACCTAATTTTATTCTTTTTTTGAGCTGACACAAATTTTATAAACAATGTAATAAGCAGACATCGTCGTTAAGGGTACCACGAACACAGACAAGCATTTCCTTTCTGTAACAAAATAGTTATATTCTGAAAGAAAAAACTCTGGTTGTGCAAGACGTTATAAACTAATTAGATGTGTATTATTGTTAAAGAAACGCTTGTTTTGGAGAAATGTTACGAAAGTTTTGTTACGTAAGGTAAATTCTATTTCGATTCGTTTAGTTTTATCGCTATAAAATAAATTTTAAACATTTTTATGCAACGGAAATAACGTGAGGGAATTAACGAGTACATACCAAACAATTCAAACATTATCAAATATAATTCTATTCCGAATACTGTGCTGTTTATTCAAGCGGTTCAGATGATCAAATACATCGTTGTTTACTGTATAATAGTCCTCCCAACCGAAAACCACCGAAGTGTATAAGTTACGAGGAAAAACAACAAGCGAGCGGGATGTTGCGACGTTTCACAAAAGGTCATCCATCTTTTAATGACCGACTATCGTCTCCCGGCGGGTGGTGGCGGTGTCGCTGCTGGCAGTTCGGGTATGGGAAATGTGACCTTGGTCTTCTGCATCAGCCAGTCCCGAAAGACGTACACGCTGGTGTAGACACCGGGGGAGTTGGCTCGCGCACACCCGGATCCCCATGATACGATACCGTGCAGGACCCACACGCCGCCCTCTTCTTCCACCATTAAAGGACCCCCTATATCATTTTAACTGACACTGAAAGACGGTGTGAAAACATGTAATTTATCTTTCGCAACAGCTGTAAACCTATACGATCGCAAAAACCTGGCCATACTGCATGAGTACAAAACAAAATAAACCTAAAAATTAAGTAAGCATGTTTGAGTTTAATTTGCTTTAGCAAAAGTGTCCTTTTTTGCTTACGTCTTGTTTTATTGACCCACTGTTTTGACAATTGTGAGTTTATCGTAATTATTGGAAAATCCGTTTTTTTGTTAATAATTGTTAGTGTATGTGTCGATCCGAGCCATTTCACCTGAATCGCCCTGGCACGTATCCTTTCCTCCTTTATCGAACCCAGCGCAAAACTGAAAGTGCAATTTGATTTTAAATTGTTCAGTAGTTGGAAAATATTGAACAATAGTTTCGTTATTCGGTATGTTGCCGATAAGAATCATTATATATTCATTATCTGCGCAGTAACGTGTAGAATGGCGCTTACCATGGTTGATGTGATTG
This sequence comes from Paramacrobiotus richtersi, assembly GCA_034698045.1. NCBI lineage: Eukaryota > Metazoa > Tardigrada > Eutardigrada > Parachela > Macrobiotidae > Paramacrobiotus > Paramacrobiotus richtersi. The sequence continues at coordinate 96,007 of JAQGAU010000001.1, forward strand.
GTAGTTTTTTTTTACATTCCGCCTACATGGAGGAAAAAAACGCAAAAAAATTACAAAGCTGTAAAATTCCCTGGGTACATGTTATACAGACGTCTGGATAGATTTCCGCTGATGTCTGCCTGATTCTATCGGTGCCGGACCCGACAACGCCTTGCCTTCCTTCTGTAAACGAAAACTTCTGTCACGTACAAAATTTACCATACATTTGTAATGTTTATAGAAAAAAATGTAGAAAATCGTAAAACTATAGTCAATTCAATTGTAGATATTGTAAATAATTCAACTAGTACATGTAGAATAGAAAATAGGGTACCACTATAGCCCCCTCCCCCCCTTTCACTATAGGCACCCCTTTTCACACCCCGGCCACGAATTAAAAACACTATAGGTACCCCGTTTAAATTACACTTACTATAACGCGTACTGTAGCTCTGTTGCAGTGCTCGTTATCATAGTGAAAAGGTGACCTTTATGAATATCTTCACTGCACCAGTATTGTGCATGTCCCCATATTATTCTGCGATACCGGCTACTTTGCTTTGTACTAGTTGAAAAGAAATTCCAGATTCCCCTCTCGTGTAGTAAATGATTCTGTAGTAAACTCAGCGTCAGAAAAAGCTGAAAACGATCCACAGCAGAACGCTTGTGAAGACGTTAACATGAAGTATCCAGAAATCGATGCGGATTAAGACTTAAACATGAAGAATTCGACGCCGATTTCAAGCGTTTTCAGAAGGAGACTAGCCAGATCTAGACGTTTGTTGTACGCCGCTCTTAATCCTTGCCGAAAGAGTATCCGGATTCGAAAAGCCTGAAGTTCAAAAAGGTGGCTGACGAATGCGTTCACCGCAGAAATTATGAGAAAAAAGAAATCGACGAGAGAACACATTTTACTCACACCCGCAAGCGGACGTGTCCAGCTGCCGCTAGTAATCGCGATCGGCTTATTCGCGTAACGTGCAAAACCCTTGGCCATAACCACCCGTTTGACAGAGCAAAGATGAAACAACTTGCCAGAAAACCGCGGCGCCTAAGCAGATAAGTTTCGAAAGTCGTCTCACTGAATGCAAAACGCCAATCAGTTGCGGACCTATTGTGTGTTTCTACATGGCAGAAGCAGTTTCGGCTCTGCCGGAAGAAGGAGTCATCTATACGCAAGCCGATGCTTAGCGAAACTGGTTCGCTGACGCTATGGAAAATGAAGAGTTCATCAGCTATCCAAAACGAACCAGTAGAAAGCCGCAAGCGATCTAATAATCGCACCAGAAATTGCTGGTAAAATAGATCTAAACTAGCTGATATGCCTAACCGGCCAATAATTGGATGGAACGCTTAAATAAAAATTAAAAAGAAGGGGTGCCCGTAGTAAATGACAGAAGGGGTGCGTCCAGTAAATTATCACAAAGGGTGCGAATAATAAACGTAGTATAGTAAACGGGGGTGTGAATAGAAGTGCCTATAACAAACGGGGGTGAAAGGGGGTGCCTACAATAAAAGAAAGCAATTGCTCAAAATGTCCCTACGGAGATTCCTTACGGCCTTCATAAGTGTGTCCCCATCCGCCCAAATACGCCAGTCTCCGCCCTTTATATCCGGTTTCTGTAAATTTCCCTTCTGTTACGGGCCGGAATGGTAGACAGGCCGGTACAATATCATTGTCGAATTTCTCCACCGATCGGCTCAGTTTGATCAGCGTAATATCGTTATGCTTCGTGCGGTCAATGTATTGCGAGTGCACAATCAGGTCGGAAACGTTGAATTTTCGGGCGGGATTATTTTTCGCCGCTACCAAATTCTCCTCTCCCAAGTACACTTTAACGTAGTACAAGAACTGCCGACGCGTTAATCCGTTGGTACAATGGGCGGCTGTGAGCACCCAGTCTTTATCAATCTGCCAAAACAATTTAATAACGGTATAAAAATCTATAAAATATAAATTATACAAATTAGTAGATTATTTTAAACCAATCTTAATAATTTTAACGTGCAAACAAATGCAATACTCTAAAACCAATATTCCTGTAGAAAGTACTGTACAGTGGCGCTTGGGTCAACAGGTATTCAGATAAAATTACCGTTGGCGTCGGATATTCTAATTCTTGATTGGCTATTGGCTTTAAGTACAAACATAAAGTGCGAGCGTTACAGAAATCAACAGAAACGGTATACCATAAACACTTTCAGAAAATACCATCAGATTTCCCCCAAATCCAGTCACGTACCAATGTGCAATCGCAGAACTGATGGTACGTCATGGCCTTTATCTCCGGTCGATAGACTTCCTGTACGAGAGCGCAAGCCCAGGGCCAGCTGTTGTTCTGCGCCAACTCGCCACCCACAATACGGACCGCAGCTTTCGACGGGGGATTTTGTGGTCGTCCACATGTTGGTTGGGTCTGACCAAGCGACACTGAAAGCGCGGAAAGTTACATTGGAATTATTTTAATCAAATTTATAAATTTCCAACACGTCAATTAGCAGTATTTTCAGTGCTTGTTATTTATGATTGGTAATTATTCTTATAAAATGGGATTTAACTGAAACTAAACTGGTTAAGTTGTTCTTTTCATCTTGTTGCTATTGTACTTATATTGATGATTAAATTATAAAAGTAGAGTAATGGAGTACGATAGCCTGTTATAAGAATAACTTACAATAATCACGTATAAGAAAAAATGTTATAGAATAATTATAATCACTTACATGGTAGATTTGATAGAACAACAAGCAGCAACAAAATCCCACCGACGATTTGGACTATACAGATCCCGCTCATATTGTGCATGAAAGCTGGCCAGTTCCAGATTTCAGAACATGGAAAGATTTCTTGCGACGGTTTCCCCGAATAAACGTTGTATCACGTGGAAGACAACAGAACGACGTACAATGTAACGAATATTTTGCAAAAATTCTTTACGCTGATATCAGCACTTTGGACCACGAATCTACTTAAACAGTGAACTGGTTTCGCTGATGGCATTTTTGCCTAATTTTATGCTTGGAACAGCGCGATTTCTGCTACATCATAAAGGGGAAACTTCTCACTGTAAAAGTTTAAGAGATAGTTTTACATGACGGGTCAACAACCGGATATCAAATGATAAAGGTCACTATTGTGGCTAATAATAAGACGGATAATGATTCCCAAGTCAGTTTTCTACGAAACGAGTTTTGCTGGAAAAAATTGTGTATATTTAAAACAGCGTTTTTCGTCGAGCAAGATGTATTTTTCAGCTCGATCTCTGACGTACTGTTTTCTTAACCCACAAAAACCAAAAATGTGGAAAACCGATGATCTGTTGGATATGTTAGATACATAACATAATGTTTATTAAACAATCGAAAAAACAATTTAAACCGTATTAAAAAACCTTCAGCAAGGATACTTGACAAAGACGGACATTTCTGCAGCTGAAATTTTACAGAGAGGTGCATTTCTCTCATGTGTGAAAACTACGTACATATATATATATAATACAGTACTATACACGCCTTTTACTGCCAGTAGAACTGTAGGAGGAATCGTAGAGCAGTGGCAGAACAGTTAACAATGAGCCGTTCTATATAACACTCTGCATCTCAAATATTACTTTGAAACATTATTTGAGTCCTTCTGTTGATTTTTCTCTATCTGTCAAATGTTTTGTTAATGGCTCTGAGTTCATCTAATTCGGCTGTAGTGAATATAATTCGTTTTATACTGCTCTGATCAGGCTTTTTTTGGAGTTTTGTTATTGCGGAATTTATTCGCATTTCTTCTCCTGACTTGCTTTCTATATCTGCAGTTGTTCTGTACCGTTCAGTGCCACACAGTATAATCTCTCGTAATATGAGATGAATTACTCCAGTCAACTTACTCTTTACGCCTCACTAAGTGTAATCGATTAATTGTAATTAAACGATACTTACTGGTTAGCGAAATGCCTGCTATACGTAGCGTGAAACCCGGCACACTCATTTAACACCTGTTGAAACTGTGGTGTTCCTTGAGGTAATTCACACTTTACACGGCTGATAGCTGTAATTTTACCGATGGAATACCATAGTCTTTTTCAGTCTACCGGTTCCGGTTTATTACAACACCTATAACTAGATTCTGACTGTTCTTCCTGCAGGCCATATTCCGACACTTTCCCTTGGCGAATACGTATAAATCTTCCAATCATCAATACACAAGAGATCGTCGTCGCCGGTAGCGGTTTTTTTTAACAGAACTACATTTTTTGCCTTCCTTACGATTTACGAACATCTCAGCGCAAACTGTGTGGTTTCCCCATATCGATCGTGTGGTATCTTACTGCCAGTTTGGTGTCGTTTAATTGTGTGTTTACTTCTTTTTCGTCAACATTGTTAGATTATCGTTAGACAACATAATTAGTACTTTGTCTCCGAATACATATCAAGACATGTACGATTAAATCAGTGTATTACACTCCAGACTGTGTTCTATAATGTGCATTATCTGGATGATAAGTTTGTGGAAGACATGTTGGTTTTTGTGAATCTCCCAACAGTTAACGATTACCACATCAAGCTACTAATATAATGATCAGAAACTCCCGTTTCTTCTTCCTTATCATCCTCCAACACTTCTTCATCTTAACATCCTCCCAATGTCCGACACTCCCATCTGGACGGTGTTACGTGGACTGTACACAAACCATCTATCAGATCATTTGCGAAGATGTCAACGGGCATACACTGTACAGTGATATTGAAGTGTACAAGGGTTCCACGCAGATCTTCCAGTTAACCATTTGGAACTCACCGGCGGTCAATCGACTGGGTCCCACCATCTTATCCACGGTGAAAACCCAGATCACATCGGTGTATCTGGATAATTTGAGGAATCTGATGTACTTTCCCGAATTGGCCGGTCTGACGCGAATGAAACAGCTGAAGATTATGAACAGCCCGCGACTGATGGAGATGCCGGCGGAACTGCTGCCAAACGGGTGTGGTTGTTGTTGTATCGAAACAGGTTAACTGGTTGCAATGAATCTTCTTGTTCCGAAATGAAAATAGTGGTACAGTAAAAGTATGAGCTTTTGCAATAAAGTTATTCGGAAAAAGTTTTCAAAAAGAGTTTTTAGATAAATTTTCCATGTATACTTATAATCACTGTTCTAAGTTTTGTAGTAAGACTAGCTGTTAACAAATTAATATTAGATTAAAATTTTAGTAAATTTCAGAATAAACACGTTAAGAAAAACCGAGAGTAACTGTTAAGCTAAAACATTTCGGTCGTGCAATCTCGCAGAATGGAAAAGACACATTGCAAATAAACCAGCAGGATTTTAGCACAGTACATAAAGCTCTTAAAACATACTGTAATCAGTTCATTTTTCTCGTTTGAATAAGTATAGTTAGTTATATACCGCAACTGCTAATTATAATGTCGAGCGCAGTACATTAATTAATTAAAGAAGGCGTGCATGTTGAAACATACGGTAATATAAGAAATCGTAGTTCAGTGGCACACATATCCACTAATTCTTTCAACTGTTTGACTATAATAAACAAGACTTGACAAGTATATTCTTTGATTGACGCATGGAAGTTTTTTGAAGATTACCTACGATTCTTTTTCTGCATCTTAATGTTGTCATATTTTTGATCTGAAATGCCCAGTCTGAAATCTGGAACTGGTTTTTATTCAGCTGGTCGTATTGTTATGAATTTTCAGAGTTATTAATGTGTATGTTGGCGTCTACGAAGCCAGGTTTAGCAAGATAACGATCTTGATCCAGTCCTCGTTAGCGGCTATTTTTAAGCCGACTTACGCATTATTAACTTTGAAAATTCATAACTTTTGACCGTTTAAGTTTGGAATTGTTTTTTAAAAACTGCCCAGTACTCACCACATTTAGTTGATCATATTGGTATGAAACGCGTGTTTATGCGTAACTCCCAGCCAAAAAATGCTTACTAGTTAGGTAAAGATAAGCAATGGAAGGAAAATTTCACACTGCGCGGAGTAATTCTTAAAATAATTAAATAATAGGTAATTAAATAATAAAATAATAATAAAAAATAATTAAATAATAAAATATTAATGATAATAATAAAATAATAAAAACTTAATTTAAATAAAATAATTAAATAAACAATAATAACATAGAAATGAAACAAAGATACCGAGGCAGACGTATATCAATATATTCTGCCATATTGTATAATATGGATCATTATAATGATTATGTGGTATAATAAACCAGTTATCCCAGCAACCCTGACAACTAATTAACGCCCCCTCTACGTTTCCAGTATCGAAAGCATCTACCTCTACGCCACCAACATCACCTCCCTGATCAATGACTTTGACGAGACCCGCAACATCCCCACCCTCCGGAGTTTCTCGTTTATCCGCGGTGCCCTGCGCTTCATCCAGCCGCACTTTTTCTCCCTCTTCCCCTACCTGATCTCGCTCCGTATCAGCCACACCGACTTTTTCCTGGACACGCTCGATCAGCAGGCCATCTACCCGGTGGCACCGTTGAAGAATCTTTCGTTCACGGATAACAACTTCACCGGGATGAGTGAGGAGCGGGCCGCCATAGTGGTGGAGAAGCTGATTGAGTATACGTCGATGGCGGCGGGTGGGGAGGTGGATCTGTCGGGGAATGGACTGCCGGTGTCGACGGAGGCGGTGTTGGCGTTGCGACATTGGCGGGGGGTGAAGAAGTTGATTATGCGGGGGAATCGGTTTATGAATTTCACCGGGTTGACCGGGGTGTTTAAGGGGTTTGATCAGTTGGAGGTGTTGGATTTGAGCCGGACGGGACTGCTCAAGTACGTTAACGTTTAGCTTGGGTATACGTACTCTCGGGTCATAATTCATTCTATATCTAAGAAGTAAGTCGTAGTTTGTCACAACTTATTGCTGTGCATACCTGAGAAAAAACAAAATTAATACATACATACAATAATATAATAATGCAACAGTTGAGAAGGACTAGTAGGAAGGAACAAAATCATCTGAAAATATCCAAGCATTAACTTGTCAACATTTGGTCATGACGTACGTTCGAATGGCTGGTATAAGTTTGACAAAAAGGCAAAGAGATCGCACTTCAGATTGTTATATTTTCTTAATTACTCATTCGTTGAAAATTTTGTTGGGTATTGGCTTGAAAATCGTATCTTCTGGAGACTCATTAGAGCCACTGCGCTACATTTGTCGTTGGGATATACTGTATATTATATAAGTTAAGCGCATGTTAATGCTTGACCAGTTAAGCACCCGTAAAGCGCCGTATATATTTGAAAATCTTTTCTCAGTGATAAGAAACACAGCGGAACAACTGCAACGTTATACACTAAACGTGCATTAAATTCAGTAAGTTGGCCATCAATTTAAAATAACTACTCTAAAGTTATGACAAAAATAATAAGAAACCAGTTTTGTACCTTCTTGCTTTTCAAATATTGCATTTTTATGGGGTTAAATGGGTTGAAATTATTTTCCAGGTTTCGAGTTTATTAAAGCCCCTGCACTGCGTCGTCAACTGCTGTAGCATATTAATTTTACCACCCAGTAATTAGCGCCGTGTGAAATGCTGTTGTACGTACTTCACCAAGCGTCAAGAATATAGGAAGTTACAGATAATAAAAAATACAGTAAATCGTAGATCTTGATATTGTGTTTTCTCTGCGACAATTAAAATGTCACATTTTAATTAACATTATGATTATTAATTCAGATTCTACAGTCATCTCAAAAAGTGCACAAGTTTAAGTGTTCAGAAATTATACACTGCCAACTCAAGGATTTAATAAAAAAAGGCCCGGAAGATCTTAATCATGTAACGTTACATGCATGAGGATTAACTGAAGAAGAAATTATGACTAATGAATTTTCAATGAAGAAACTGCAGAAAACCTAGAAGATTAAAAAGGTACGAAAGCTGTGCTGTTCAACTGAGAGACTGTTCATCACATTCATTGGTACAAGCAGAATCGTGCGCATGAAAAATAAACACATCAGCTGCAAAGCAAAGGCTCATGTTTAACCTGTCACCGTAGAACAAAAGGCGCTTTTTCTGGACTACCAAAACTCCGCACCCTTCTCCTGGCGGACAACAACTTCCGTGACCTGACCCTCACGGACATTTTCAGCGGTTCCGAATCGTACGGCCTGCTGACTTTGGACTTGTCGGGCAACCGCCTCCGGGCACTGCCCACCGCCGCCGGCACCGAAACCTTCTCGGAATCGCTGGAAGAGTTCGACTTATCCAACAACGACCTGGATCTCGACGACATCCAGGATTATGAAAACTCCAGCGCCACCTTCAACGATTACAAAAAACTGAAGTATTTGGATATTTCCTACAACAGACTGCAGAAATTTGACAGCGAACGATTAAGCCGGTTAAAGAGACTGGAAAAGTTGAATTTAGGGTGTAACATGTTCCTCCATGTGACGAAGCAGTATTTCAATAAACTGCCGGCAACATTGCGATCGCTGAATCTATCGTTTTGCGCCACGGGAGAGAACAATTCCCCGCGGTTTACGAATGATGCCTTCAGTGGGATGTCGGAGAAACTGGAGACGTTGATTATGCAGAGCGGATACTTGACCAATGCGGTTTTTGCACGCTTCAAGCTGGCTACGAAATTAAAGTTGAAAAATCTGGATTTGAGCTGGAATCTGATTAGTGGACTTCCGCAGGACCGGGAAACGCTGGTACCGTTGATGTCGTTGATGACGTTGCGGTTGAGGGGGAATTTCTTCCAGTCCATTGGCCCGAAAGAGTTTCAGTATTTTCCCATGTTGAAGAGGTTGGATTTATCGTCCAATAAGATTATTTCTCTTGGTGGGTCGGATATGGATGGACTGTATAATTTAGAGGTAATAGTTTCAGAAAAACTGTTAACTGGTACCTTGCAGAACAAAAAGGAGTCCGTCGTTAACTTTATCAGAATTAAATCACTGCGAAATTATAATTCGGTCGTAAGTTAACCATATCTTTATGAAATTGTGTACATTTTAAATTAAATTAAATCACGTTTACATTAGTTAATTAAATCACTACTTTTTTTAATTTAATTAAAATTCTTTTTGATACTATCTGTTTATTCAAAATTTTTGATTAAATTAAATCACTTTTACATTAGTTAATCAAATCATTAATTTTCTTAAGTCAAATTAAAATTCATTTTTTGATGCTGTATATTTATTTAGTTTTTTAATTAAATTAAATCACTTTTAAATCAGTTAATTAAATCAATAATTTTGTTAATTTAAAATAAAATTTATTTTTGATACTATACATTTGTTTAATTTTTTAACTAAATTAAAACACTTCTATATTAGTTAATTAAATAATTAATTGTTTTAATTTTAATTAAAATTAATTTTTAACACTTTATATGTACTGTAGTATTTTCTCCGGAAACCCACTTTTAATTCTCGTATTATTTAGCTGCTGGATCTATCAGACAACAGTATAATCCAAGTGGAAAAGGGCGCCTTCAATAAACTAAATAAACTAAAATCCCTGTACTTCGGGAAAAACTCCTTCACCGGAATTGGCACATTATTCGACGGCATGCAGCAACCTAAACTGCAGCAGCTCAGTTTGGATGGCTTACCGGTTAAATGCATATCATCGGAAATTGCCGGAGTTTTCCGGCATTTGAAATGGATTTATTTGAATCGATCGCAGCCGTTGTACCTGGCTTACGGATCGTTCCGGCAGATGAAAGACGATATCAGTACAACACCGCCCGATCCGATGCCCTTTGGGGATGTTAGTGCCAGTGAGATGGGATGTGATGAAGAAGTACCATATTATTCCATAGTCAACAGGTAGATATATTTTGAGCTTCATTTTTATTCGTATTTTATGAGCGTTAGCTACCAGTCCAGCGTTTAAACCACTTTTTATTGCATAATGTTTACTACTCGTAGTACCACATTTTACAATTCTAATTTTATTATTTTCAAAGAACTGGATTATGTGAGATACGGCTACGGTAAAAATGTTACAAAAATTAAAAGTTAGAATTTTTGCACCTTTTTATTAATTTTGTCAAAGTTTTCAGTTTTGTAGTACTGGCCTGAAACCATCGACTATTAGAAGTTCGTCTTGATTCTCTTACAGCCACTGCGCTACATATATCGTTGGACTGTGTGTGCTAGCTTGTGAATTGTGATGCATTTAAGCGTTTGTGCAGTGCTCTATAAATTCGCCAATCCGCCAAACATCAAGAACACTTACCGGCAACAATAAAGAACCATAAATGCAGTCGTAATATTTCCTGTCGTATCAACCGAATCTTAAATATCCGAAATGCTTTCTAGTCCTAAATATTAGTATTCCTTATGCTAAAGTATTAATTCGAACACTTTTTTGGCATGTAAATTGATTTGTGCAGAACATAATTATACATGTATAATATTATTAATTATACATAATTAAAATAAAAATAAAATTATACATAATTATACATTATACACTGATGTATTCTTATCAGAGGTTTTTATTTCAGTTATTATCGGCTAATGGTACGCGACGGATCCAACAAAATCTCTCAACAAGCGGTTCTCAACTTTCCTTCCTGCCATGTCGACGCTTTCCGGAATCTAAAGGAATTAGTAGAAAGCGTTATCTGCTGATGTTTCGTCCGTTTCTTTATGGAACCAAATTGTACACAAGTTCCTTAGCGCACAAGTTTAAATTTGTTTTGTGGCACTTTTGCTTTGTTACACTGGAGTCTGAATAAAACCTGCTTTCTTACAACGTAGATTCCGCAATAGCTCTTTTCGACGATCTTAGTGAGCAAACAAGAGCTTAACACTGGTCAAGTCAAACAGAAGAATATTTAATAAATAAGGCGCAATATTGTTACAACGGCTAAGGGCGGGCATTGATTTTGGCATCCAGCCAATCGCGCATCAGAGCGACATTCGTATAAATCCCGGGTGCGTGCGCTTGGGCACAACCCAATCCCCAGGACACCACACCAAACAGGGCCCATTTTCCCGTTCCATCATCACAGACTAACGGTCCTCCTAAAGAATCAAAACACCAGTCTACCAGTCCCTCATTTACAATGGAAAGGTCATCTTACCGGAATCACCTTGGCAGGAATCAAATTTTCCTTCGTCATAACCACCACAAAACTAAATAAAAGGCTTGTGTGATGAGGAATGAAGGACAAAGGGAAAACAGACATTTTTACCATTTTTTCGGTTATAACGTAGCCAGACATGTAGCTTTTACAATCGGCATCCGACATGACCTCGATGGCCACTTGACGTAGATTGTCGCTGCCGGCCCCAATCTTACCACCATCAACTGCGTAAAAGCATGAGATTTCTTTCAGGAAACTGTGATTACTTATTATATTTGCTTTTGATACATAAAGTGCTTCATAAAAGTTGCGATATTACAGCCAAGATAGACAAGCCACTCAAGCTGTTTCTTATAGAGTCTGATATGTTGCACAGCAATCTTTCATCCTGCTGCTGAATAAGACTAGCTGCGGGTTGAATCTCTTAATACTGTGGCGATTGATTTTAAATTTAATTAACAAAATTTTAGTACTTCTCGAAAACACAGCAAAGCGAAGGACCCGGAAAACCGTTTTGTCCGAATTTTCTTACAGCAAGTTCGGCACTACATACACATGAACTAATGCAGACTGGCGTGTGGCAAACTTTCAATGACCAGTAACAGTGTTAATATAAAGGAATTTGTTACTTTTCAATTAGCACTACCTTCCGCCACGAACAAGCTATAGCAGTTCCACACTGAGTACCCTTACTTGCGGCTTGCCCATCGTACAACCGTCCCCACCCGGCGACCCAGCACACTCTCCTTCCTTGCACACCCGTCTGCACGAAAGGCTTCTCATGAACACTTCTGCTGGGCAGACACGCCGGCATCAAATCATTGGAGATCCGCACAGGACGATCCAGCTTGATCAGGGCAATGTCATTAGCCGTTGTCCCAGGTGGATCGTTGTAGCGTTCATGCTTGACCACGTAGATGATGCTGAACTTGTGGGCTTCCGTGGCTTGTCGAAGATTCTCCACACCCAGATACACTAGAACGTTTTTCCGTAGATGTTCCTCACCCGAGTTGTCCACGCAGTGGCCGGCTGTGACGACCCATTGCTCTGCAATCTAAGCGTTGGAGAATTAGTTTTACCAGTCTTTCGTGCATGCAGCGTACAGAACAGTGACGAAACTACCAATCTTGGAATCAAACTAGCACCGTATAAGAAGACGTCATCCCTAGTCTATGGTACTATAGAAATCAGTTTCAATAATTCAAGCAAACTGCATCATCCACAGATTGTTGTGAGTCAAACTTGACCTTTTAACTGCTACTTCAGCGTTGCTATTTCAATGCTGCTTCAACTTCTACAACGTTATTTCAACGAAAATCTGGTACAACGTTATACAAATGGTACGTCGCACATATTAACATTAGTGTTGAAATTCCGTCTTCTCACCAAAGTACATCCGCAAAACTGCAACGACGGCTTCTGTACTAACGAGCAGATCCACGGCCAGCTGTTTTCTCTGGCTAGCACACCATTAACAATCCTATGGTTGGGATTATTGGACGGGGGATTCTGCGGTTGACCGCACACAGTTTCAGGCTGGACAACAATCTGATGCGGTGTGAGCACGTCCGCGGGTTTTTCGGGACTTGGGTCGTGCTTATCGACGGACTGGATTGTCGAATAGTCAATCAAGAATCCTTTCCGGTTCTCGAGTTCTTTATCAAATGTGTGGACGCAAAAGTCCACGATAATGGTCGATGTGTTGCTTTTAATACTGCGTGTTAGGCCGTTGAGGAAATTTTTCTGGACGACCGCTACAAAAAGAAGGCAGGCAACCGTAATTCAATTGAAAATAACAAGTAAAATTGAACCTCTTACCTATGTAATCATTCCCGCCTGAAACAAAGCGAAAAAACATCAGTGATGCAAATAGCAATATAAACAAAATACAAATATCAATAGAAACAAATAACTATGCGTATAACACTAACCATAACATATTAAAAAACCGATAAACAGCGAACGGCGGAAACGATATTTTAGAAAAATGAGTAGCGCTCAAAACGATTTATTGCTGATAGCGTTGTCTTACTTTCACCGAGTTTTTTATACTCGTTGACATTGCAGATAAACGTCAGCTTCTGTGCGACTTTTCCACTGATAATGATAGCAAAATCCCAGGGGCGGAGTCCCACATCGCCCAATCCGATTTTGGCTTCGACTGTCCGATTGTCCATTGCATTGATGACATAGCGACACTGGAAACCGGGTGTATACGGTGCGCCTGGATACTGTTCGTGCGATTTGATCTGGCCGGGACTGTTACCGATTTGGACGACCTTATGGCAGTCGCCAACCATTGGCACATTTACACCTGGAAAAACCATCCAACTGACTGTGTAACTCCTTCTAAAAACTGGCACTGTGACAATTCTTCGAGTGACCCAAAAGCTGACCAGTTAACCGTGAACACCTTACAGTCAGCAGATAACCGTACAATGTACGACTAAAGTACTTATGTATAATTATAGTGGAATCAACGGAATCAGATTAATTGTGCCAGTTGTTAATCTACATATGCTATACCATAGTTAACTGTCTGACTTCCTGATTCGTAATTACAAGAGATCGTATTCTGTCCGTTCACCTTTGCTACTTCAGGTTCTCCGTGACTGCATCGTGGTGCACGCTGTTGCAGACAGTACTAGACTACCCTTTTTTTAATGATAAGGGCAGATAAGTACCTTTTATTCTATCAATTTTTTTCGATATTTACCGACGCATTACATTTCCTGTTTTTATTTTGCGCTGCGAAACACACAAACTTGATATAGTAATTTTTGGGTAGTTTTTGCCCTGATTAAGACCAGCTAGGAACTAAGATTAAGTCATGAAAATACATTTTCCAGTTGAGACATTCCAAATGTGATTCGAAACTGTGCTAAGGTCAGCTGACCGGCTTACCTGCTTCGGCAGATTTTAACAGCAAAACTAACCACAATACTGTTAAACCGATGTGGCACTTCCGGTTGGGCATGATGGCGCTCTGTATCAGAATATACATACTCCAACGTTCAAACAGCTAAAACCCAATACCGAAAGGCTTATGATAGCGAATAAATAAACATGCTGGCCACAAAATTTCCAGCATTTTAAAACAAATTATCAGTCGACATGAAGCATGAATGGCACTAGCATTTTCGGTGCTTCTGCGTTCTGAGAATAAGCAGAATGGAACAACGTTATATGTTACAGAAAAAGCATAAATTTTGAATAACACTATAGCACGTAGAACGAAATAAATAAAAGCAGAACAACAAAAATAAACTAACGAAGATCCAACGGTAGAAATCACCCGTTTGGATACCGTACTAGTTCAGAATATTTTTCCGTAGTCACAGCAAATCATTAACCGGCATGTTTAGCGTTATTTGAGATGAGGAGCTGTTGAGGAAAGTGCTGATTGACAAATAAGGCAGTTAAAGACAAATGCTGCCAAGTCAAATACAACACCAGGCTCCTCAAGTGCCCGGCAGCCAGCAACGGACCGTGTAAACGCACTGGACACGGCCATTTCCGCTAATGTTCTCCAATGACTCATTTGTGACGAGACATCAATGTTGTACACATTCCGATGCCAAATGCCCGATTAGTAGAAGAATATTATGTACACTATGCACACGGGCCGCGGCTCAGATAAACTAGAAAAGTCGAAATTCTTACTTTCACGACCGAAGAAAAATTAGAAAACCGGCAACAGTTTGCATAGAGCTCATTAAAAAAAACTCTTCAGAAAACACGGAACGTATTGACAATATTGGCGGGCAACATAATGGAATACAAGTTAGTTTGTCTTATTTGTATGTACGTAGACTTCTACTTTATCTTTGGACGATAACATGTTATTTGAGTAAGTACTGGATGCACTCATACTTATCTACTTATATAAATGCTGTGACATGCATACTTATTCACAAACCAAAAACTTATCAGAAAGCTGTCCTTATGAAACGCACGGGGAAAGTTTGATTTGTATATGCAAAATTAGAAGACCGCCATCTTGAAGGCAAAGGTCACTTGATGCCGACAAAGGAATTAGGAGGTCACCATTCGCTGACTTTTGTTAATCTCTAGCTTTTCATGTTTGTTCATTTTTAGTCTTCAGGATATTTGTTGCTACGTGTGGATTATGTCTGCTGCAGTCTGCACAGTATTTATTGTAACGATTTGGGTGTTCTGTGTGGCTCTGTATTAATGTTGTTAACGTTTGACTGTGGCGTCTGTGGTCTCTATATAAGTAGCCCACAATCCAGCGCATGCTTTTCTAAATGACTGTCCTTCCTGTATTCTCACTCTTTTTCAATTTTTTTGCCATTTTTTTGTGAACTGAGCGATGCGCTCTAATGGCATGTTTCGCTCTAATGGCATGTTTCGGACGGAAGTTCCGCAGTTTTTGCTGCACTTACTTCATAAATTGTTGGAAAAACAAACAAAAATGCGCCGTGAAAATGAATATTACAGATGCATTTTTCGAGTTACTCTGTCAAATGTACGAACATAATCATAATATTATTTTCCCCTAATTACTACTATTATTATTTATTATAGTTCTTTAATTATTTTTTATATTTTATTTTCCCTATTTTTTTCCATTTCATGTTTAAGTGCCTTCGGAATTCAACGTACTGCATGAATAAAAACCTTTTTATTGCTTGTCAGTTATTGGCATCTGCAGAGAGTCAAAGTGTCAATAACATTGCCCAATTGTTATATTATTTATCAAACAATACATTCAACATAAATTTATCCAGGAACAAGATGCTTGTGGCTAAAACCATACCCCAATGCCCACAGTAAGTCAGTAACATACCCAACCAAAAAAAAATTGTTAAAATTTTCCAGTCAACGCAATAAATCCTCAACCATTTCAAAATAAAAACCCAGTTGCAGTTAATGAGCCGAAAACACCATTCATCTTCGCAAGAAATCCTCACCAGAAATTAAATAAAAAAAAAGTCAACAAAATTCTTCAGATCACAACTCAACAATAAAAATCCCCGTTCCATCACAAAAAGTTTACCTCCTCTTTTACCTGTCCAAATCAATCACCGCCAACACATTCCGCCCATCCTCGGCCAGCACCTGTCGCATCTCCCCCATCAACTGCCCGTGTAACGGTCCCGCGGGTCCCATCTCCTTGGCTTTGGCCAGCAGCTGCATTTGCCGTCGGTATTCACGAAGGAGACCCAGATGCTTAGATTTGACCATGGTGGTGCAGGTTTCCCGCTCCTGGGCGGTGATGCGCTCGGAGAAGGACGGGAGGACGCTGGCCAGGGCGGGGCGACCGCTGGCGAAGGTGGGGGCGAAGGGGTCGGCGGGGGGAGCGGGCGGGAGGGTGTTGTGGGCGCGGAAGTGGGAGTA